>JAHHUM010000633.1:224928-524867 GCA_036173005.1 Crenichthys baileyi
AAGAACAGGTAGAATTCAAGCCCCGGGCCGTTCAGAGCCTGAGGATCCAATGGAGGAATGTCAACAGTTTGAGATGTTACCGACTGCAGAGAGCCGCTGATTCAACCTGAAACTAAACTAAACCAACACAGTCCACCTTCAAACACAGCTGATCTCTGAGGAGGACCGGTTCAGGTCCTGATCAGAACCCGGTGGTACTGCTTCTATTATCTGCATGTCCAAATTTGCTGCTTTACTTGAGAGAAAGTTGACAATTCAGGGATTTAATATTTCATCAAACAGTTTAGAAACCATCCAGTTGAGGTTTAAGGGTTTATTATAAGCGATCGTCTTCCTTCGGTTCTGACCTTCCTCTGACCTTTCAAAGTGGTCTAGGTCAACGGGAATGGCTTAAAACTGTGCAAAACAAACAGTTGGAAAAAATCCCTTAAAAACAAACTCAGCTACTTCATTTAATAAAACACAAAATATAAACAAAATAACAGAAATCAATTTAAAAAACTTAAAAATCAAAGTCTTACAAAACCAGAAAGCACCTTCGTCTTCCTCAGCCATGGATTGTGGTTTTCCATTGTCTCAGTGAAAAACACATCGACTGGAAAAGATTCAATTCAGTTTATTTATGCAGCCGATTCAACCAACGTGTCAGGGGAAAAACCAAAAACTATTTACAGAAATATATGAACAGTTTAATCCAATCCTATAGACAGAGTCAAGGTCATCCATTCCAGTTAGATCCTAGTTATCAAACAATGCAGCCAAGTTCAGTTTATTATTCAAACTGGTTCAATAGTTATCTAAGGAAACCCAGCAGATTGCATCCAGTCAGTGACTTGCAGCATTCACTCCTCCTGGATGAGCATGTAGACAGTGGAAAGGAAAACTCCCCTTTCACAGGAAGAAACTTCCAGCAGAACCAGAACCAAGCTCAGTGTGAGCGGGCATCTGCCACCACCAACTGGGCTCTAAAAAGACAAGCTATGAGCCAGTTTTCAAGGCAAAAGAGCAAATGCAGTCGCTCAGCTGATGTCCCGCTCCAGGAAGGCGTCACAGTGAAACAGAACACCAGGCCAGTTGTAGCTTCTAAAGAGAGAACATAAAGTCCATGGCAGCAATAACTGCAGATAACATAATTAGAGAGTAGTAGGAGAATGTAGCAGAGTGACGAGGAGTGGTCAGTAAGTCCAGCCTAAGAGCAAAAACAGAGCCTATAGCAGCATAACTACAGAGATAGCTCAGGTTAACCTTAAGATCACAGCGTTTTGGACATCCTGATAGTAAAGAATTACAATAGTCCATCCTTGAAGTAACAAATGCATGGACTAATTTTTCAGCGTCACTCCTGGACAGGATATTTGTAATTTTGACAATATTCCAGAGGTGAAAGAAGGAAACCTGTTTAATATGGCATTTAAATGACATGTCCTAGTCAAAGCTAACACCAAGGCATCAGATGTTGCTCTAAAATACCTGCTGGACTTTTCTGCATTAATGCTGCCATCGCAGAAGTAGAAATGAGCTACTGATACAAGCGCATACCATGATATATCCCTAGCCTATCACTACTTAACTCAACATGAATCTCATCCTTGGTTCATATCAGATCTTGATCTTGTCTCCGGTATGAAATGTTAAATCTGAGAAAATATGGATGCATCTTCTTCCTCTTCATCAGGTACAAATGTTAAGTTAATGAAGAATTAAAGAAATCATCCTTCCGATTGGTTTGATGGATTATGAGACTAATGTATTTATTTACTTATAGCTTAATGTATGCTGCAGTTTATCCCAGACATTTTATTCCCACAGGATTTCTGTTGTTGATGTCTGCAGGGATGAAAGTTAAAACCAGATCGGACTCAAGGACTTCCTGACGACGTGGTTATCTGCAACCATCAGACAGAACCTCTAGGAATCGGATTAGAAGCAGAACAGACGCTGATACAGCAGGGTTTCCCCACACAGGCTGGCTTCATCTTCAGGACATTTAACAGTTAAAGTGTTCCAGGTTGAATCTGTTTCAGGATTTAGTGAAGAGAATCTGAAAAGTTCTCTGAGTGAGTCGAGGTTTTCTGTGACAACAAACTGAAGTTCCTCCGGATCTCATTTTGCTTCATTTAACCAAATCTGACTGGTTTCTGCTGCAAAGAACTGGAGCGGGAACAAAATAACACTAGTTAGACTTTTCACTTCCCTTTTAAGCCTTTTTATTGAAAGTTGCCTTCTTTATTATAACAAGCTGAAAGTAGAAAGCTTCAGGACGTTAAAACCATGGTTAGCTTGATCTGACCTTTGACTCTTTTCTGTCCTGCTTACTTCAGCTGGCCAGCTGGGTTTCATGATGTAGCCATTAAAAATAATAACTGACTGAGACGTTTTCAGGCCGCTGTATCGTTTATATTGAAGCCATCTGCAGCTGTAGCTGGACGCTCATATGAAACAAAACATCATGAAGGTTAAACTTATTTATCTAATTTCCTTTTCTTTTAAAATGGTTAGAAATGATCAAAATTATTATCCTGATTGTTTGGTTTTACTTAATGCAGAATATCAAACAGCTTTAATTCAGCAGAATATTTTACTTTTAAATTCGTAGAATTTAACAAAGGAAACCTTCAGATAAAGCTGTTGTGAAACTCTCTGGACCTGCATCCTTTCAACACATCGGCTGTAAAACATGGAGGGGCTCCTATGTTGTCTAGAACTCCACTGCTGATTGGTGGAACAGCCCTAGAGGACCTGGTCCATGTCGGGGAAGGCTCCTCAACTAAACTTTTATCCAACAGAGCAGTCAGACCCAACCGAATCAGAACCAGGATGGATCACCCTTGGGTTGAGGTTTCACACCTTTCTCTATACTAAGTTTATCATTTTGTATTTTCCACCCATCTTATAGGATTGCACCGTGTTGCATTTACTGGTTCCGAGTCCAAAGCGGACGTCCAGACATCCAAACTAGCAAAAGAGAACACCTGCGCAGTTCTGTCTTAAAGGGTTGGTTCAGGTGTTTTGTTGTGAGGTCCAGTGAAGTTCCCTCACCTGCAGCAGACACCTGTTGGAAGTCAGATCACTGATCAGGGGCGGAAACTGACAGTTTCCTGCAGTTTTAACTGCCTTCAGCAGTGGGATGCAGCGCTGTGTTAGCCAAACAACCTAGAATTTCACGACAGACTGCTGTTATGCTCGGTGCTGCTGAGTCTGCTTGGTGTAGCCCGCCAACTGTATCAGTATAAAAACAAAGGCACACCACACTTTTCAGATTTTATCTGTAAAATTTTTTTTTAAATGTCTCTTTATCACCTAAATTCCCAACAGGATACAGTAAAGTTTGAGGATTTACAATGTCGCAAAGTGGAAAGGTTCCGGGTGGGTGGAGATATCATTGAGGCCCGGTATGAGGCAGAAGAACCGCTGCTTCGGGAGAGCTCAGCTGCCAAACAGCCACCCCAATGCTTTCTGCTCTGAGGAGTTTTTACTTTGAGAATTTCCTGCTGATTATCCAAACTGAGAACATACTGACTGCTCAGAACTACTCCTTATAACCCAGCTACTCAGAACTGATCTATTTCTTTACAGGGACAGCTTTCCTATACTTTTCATGTGTTTCTCGTGTCTTCTTTTTCCTGTATTTGTCCAGTGTGTAAATTTATCAGACCTGGATTGTTGTTTAGTATCGTGCAAATATTTGGAGTCTGAGTTGAAAAGGGTTCTGAGTGCCATTAAAGATATGTAAGAAGGTCTGATCATCATTTCAGTTTCTGACCTGATGGAGTGCCGTCACTCTGTCATCAGCGAGATTTCAGATTGTAGATTTAGAGATTAAACCTGTGACACACACACACTTACACAGATTATTTCATTCACCTTCATCAATCAGTGTGAGAGCAGCAGCAGCTCACAGACTCTTTATCTGATCCCTTCCTGGCAGCGAGGGCGCTCTGATCCTCTCAGTCTGGCGGCAGTTGGAGGTTTGCAGCAGTAATCTCCAGCCTGCGGTGCCTTCAAGGAGGGTGAAGTCAAAACAACAGCATCTGAGGCAACCGACGGATCAGTGCGGTTATACAGGAGGGGGCTGATCGGTGCTCTGCATGGGAACAGGTAACCAAACACCTTCAACTGTCGCACCTTTCCCAATAAAATCTCCAGCCAGCGGCCTCATGAAGCTCTCATGTTTATTTTATGCATTTGATGTGTTTCTTTCCATCATGTATGAATTTTACTTGTTATATTTTGCTTCTTTCTTTACTCATTCTATATATTTTGCATTTCTTTATCTGTTTATTCAGTTTACCTTATTTAGAGAAAGTTCTGTTAGAAAACAAGAAGGAACAGTTAAAGTTTTGGGCTCAATATAAATACAGCGGCTCGTTAAAGTATTCACAAACCCGGGACTGTCTCACTTTCTGACGTCACAAAAACTCATGTTTTATTGGGATTTTATGTCACAGATCAAAAGGAGAACATTAAGCAGAGAAACTGCCAAGGGGCCCATGGTAATTCTGGAGGAGCTGCAGAGATCCGCAGCTCAGGTGGGAGAATCTGTCCACAGGAAAACTAGCCGTGGACTCCACAAATCTGTGGAAAAGTGGCAAGAAAAGAGCCAGAAGAAGTCCAGTTTGCCCCAAATAGGATAGAGGAAGGAGCTCTGGTCAGCAAAACGTTACGTGTGGTGAGAAACTAACATCACAGTTAACACACCATCTCCACGCTGCGGAAAGGCAGGTTTATCTCATCCGAAGTGCTTTACAGAACATCAAAGGAATGACAGAAAGAACATTTCAAAGCATAAAAGAAAAATATATTAAAAAACAGATATTAAAGGCAAACAGTTCATTAGTCAGACTCTTTGATCAAAAGCTGCAGCAAACAAAACGTTTTCAGTCCAGATTTAAAGGAACCAACAGTTTCTACGTATATCAGGTTTTCAGGCAGTTTGTTCCAGATCTAAAGAACATAGAAACCAAATGCTGCTTCATCTTGTTTAGTTCTGGTTCTGGAAACAGTGAGTGAGCAGGTCTCTGGGGACCTGAGGGGTCTACATGTTTCATACCTGACATCATTCAGGACTTTATGGACAATCACAGAACTTTAAAATCTATTCTTTGACAATGCAGAACTGGTTCTGATATGATCCATTTTCCTGGTGTTGGTCAAGCATTTATTCTGGTGGTGTTTAAGATGGTTCTACGCTGACTTAGTAACAGACTTCATGTGGTACTTAAAGAGGGTCTAAACGTCAAATCAACATTTTTGCAGATAATCTGTATTAATTGGGCCTTAAGGGTGCTATCTTTACGTTACAGTGCTTTTTTTATTTTATGTCAACTTGTTCAATTCTGCAACGTTGCCTAAAACTGTCTTAGTGCTGGAAATTGGTTCAAACGGTACAGGTCGGTACATGATTACGTCACAGCCCAGCGTTTGGGTATAAAACCGTCTCACTCAGACTCGCCCCTGTAGTGGCTTCCGGCATCACTGAGTCAGCGCCTTCAGCCAGCGGCTCAAACTGAAAAGGCTCAGGCCCACTGGGCTCCACAAATCCTCTCTGAACCTGCTGATGATCTATCCCTGGCGAAACTACTAGCATCGCTCTGCTAACTCTCATTGTTTCAATATGTTCAATTAAGCTAGCTGCCACTTCCCCTCGTCCTCCTGACCACACCCCTGCTTAACCCCCTCCGCTCATCCTCACACTTGGCCACTCCCACTTTGGTGGCATTTTTCAAACTTCGTCTGGGGGCGGAGTTATTGTTTCCCATCGGGTTTAGTTCCACTTTAAAGTTTAGATCCTGTGGTCTTTTGTCCCGTTGAGTCCCGTTGAGCGCTGATCTCAATCGTCATATTGCATTTCGTCTACACCACAGGGGAAGTGGAGCAGGACCAGGGCGAAGCCAGAGGAAGCTCTAGCGGAGGCCCGTAGTCCGACCCGGTTCCCTCAGATCAGGGCCGCTGGCACTGAGGTCCTGAGGTGACCCAGGGTGGCTGAACACATTGAACACCAAACCTTCTGATATTAAAATAAAAAAAAACATTCAGCATTTCCCTTCAGCTCACAATGATGCACAAACTCTGTTTGTCATAAATCCCAATAAACTACTTTGAAGGTTTTGGTTCTAATCGGACAGAACGTGAAAATGTTGATGGGATGTGGAGCTGGAGGGACGGCTGAGAATCCAGCTCCTCTCAGCAACCATCAGCTTCAGGTTTATCTAGAGACAACACTTCAAAACACAAACACACCTCTAGAACCAGAGGAACAAAACATGAAGACCTTTCAGTTCTTCATAATTTCAACATGATGCATGTTTTCCTCTGGAACCTTTTACAGATTCATTTCTTGGAAAGACTCATTTTTAAGGTGTTTCCTGTAGAGGATGGATGGATGGATGAACTTCACTCTGTCCTACTGAACACCACAAGCTAAACCAGCTCTGGGAGCAGTCTGATGATGTCTCTGTGATGCAGAAAGCTGCTTTATGCTCATGATTCACCATCTATCTGCAGAAGGTTTCTCACAGGATTTACATTTAAAGGAAGGGACTAAACATCGAACTTTGCTCTTTCTTCAAAGTGGTATTCATCAGTAGTTCTCCAGGTTCTCTGAAGGTCGGCTTTACCCTTCAGTTTGAGCCCAGTTCCTGAACCCGAGTATGACAGCATGTTGTGCTGCGTGATGCTACAACAGCGAATGACTAGAGAGGACAGGTTATTCTGGAAGAATCTGTCTGACTTCAATAAAACTCCAGAACATGGCTGATGTTTCCTGATGTTTTAATGAGATCAGCTGAGCGGCAAACTGACAGATTTACACTGAAGTAAAGAGAAGCTGAGTTAAAGGTTGGGAGGTATGAGGCACATAAAACTCTGCTTTAGTTTTAAACTTATAGTTTGTTTGTGGGGTCCATATGAGACAGATCCAACACGAACTGTCAACAAAACACTCAAATATTTCAGAAACAATATTCCTTAAAAACTAGAAGATAAAAGAAAGAACAAACAAAACAAAGCAGCATGTGCAAAGATGGAACATTTTCTACTCGTCAGATCGTGACGTTTGAAGTAAACATTCATCTATATTCTCCCTCTGGGTTAGGTCTGGTTCAGTCTGTCAGGACCAGTTCTGTCCCGTCATATAGTATGCAGCCGGGTCCGACAGCAGACACTGGTTCTGTTGGCTGGAGCTCCTGTTTTTAGCATCAATCAGGACCAGAGGGGACTGGGAGTAATGGCTGATGATGTCACTGACTGATGGGAAAAACTGGAAACACAAAACACAACCATTACAAGTGAGTTTGCTGCCCCCTACTGGTCAGTACTTTAAAAGATAACAAGTGGGTCTGCAACCTGAGTCAAATGAAAGATGATGAAATAGGATCAGGATGGGAAATTTAGAGCATAAACACGTGGTGATTCAGCAGATGTTGAGACTTTATGTTAAATACTGATGTGGTTGAATACGTCTATTCTGGCTTCACTTTTTAAAATTAGAATCCATCTTTGAAAGAAGCAGACGTTTTCATATTGCTGAAGAAGTGGGTTAAATGTTCACCTCCTGGGCTTTGAGTCCAGTTCCCAGTTGGAACTGCTGGTTCTGCTGCCTAATCTGGATGTTGTAGACTTTGTCCTGGTAGAAGACCATCAGAGTGAAGGGCTGGTTGGCCTGCTGCCGGGTGCTGTCCCTCACCAGGTAAGCCCCGTCCTGGACACAGACAACAGAAAACAGTAAATAACTTCTTACCTCACCTCAGAGGAACAAACCAGGCTGTTTCAAAAGGTTCTGCAGCTTATTCTCTCTGTCATTCAAGTTGTTTTTCTGTTATTAAGCATCTAATAAGATGATGTGTTCAGGAAGTTATAAGAAATGTTCTTCAGATGTGTGATTTCAGATCCGATTAAGTTCTAAAAGATTTTAACTGAAAGAAAAATTCACATCTCACTGATAATTGTCAAAGATATTCAGAGTTTACCGAGTGTTTGATGTTTAGTTGCTGTTACCTTGTCGACCAGTTTCAGACACCCTTCAGCCTGACCGCGGGTCACTTTACCAACATACCACTGAGGGTCCAGAACCTGCACACCAACAAACACACTGATGAACTGCATGATATTTCTCAAACACTAATACAACAGCTCTCCCTGCTGCTCAAACAGGGGAACAGAAATGTTTTTACTGGCTGTTTTTTCTAAGCTAACTCCACAGATCATTTTAAGAGCTTGTACCAGATTTTACCAAGTTGCTAAAGTTTAAGGTTTTTAAACACTTTTTTAACTTTGTATGGTATACACAGACGATTGTGGCATTTATACCACCCTGTTTATTACCAACATGTACAGATCTGTTTTTAAAGCTGTCAGTAAGCGCTTCTCACCACAGAGGCAGCAGCTGCAGGAAGAGGAGGACGACTGGACCCCACCAGGCTGCCTCTGTGCTCTGCTATGGCTGCAAACAAACACGGCAACGTTTGAGACAGATGGAGCTTTGTGCAGCTAAGTGGTGAACCAAATAAACGGGTTTCATTAAGCTCTAATCAGAACATATTATTCAGAAGTCTGGACTTGATCAGGTTTCTCTTACCAGAGTGAAGTTTGTGAGGCAGAGAGGCTGAAGAAGGAATGTTGGGAGGCAAACTGCTCAAAAACAGACAAAACAAACATGTTAGTGATAATTTGAGACATAAACCTTTACCTCATGACCTCAGATGTGGACAAGAAGCCCAGGGCCGCCTGCTCAGATCAGAACATTTGCGTTAACATTCAGTTAGACAGCGGAGTGCCTCAGGGCCCCATTCTGGGAAAACTGCTCTCTGTTTTATTTTAATTTCTATACGTAGGGGAATGACTTCATTCCTCAAAGTTCTTCTGATTACATGGATAATGAAGAACAATCAAATGGTCCGTGTTAATATTGTAAAGGATTTACCAGCTGGCCTGCTGTGGAACAGGTCCGGGGATCCCAGGCCGGGGCGGCAGACTTTTATGAAGAGGGAACATATTGTGTTTAGGAACTAGAGGAAAAGAAGCATAATGAAGGGATTTCCTTTACTAACTCAGTGGTTAAATGTCAGAGAAACTATATTTAAAGCAATGAAACAACTGATCAATAAAACTCACCATCTTGTGTTTGCTAAAGAGAAGAAAGGGATCAAAGATTAGTCTCCATTAGTACAAATATAATTCCTGTCGTTACTGGAATAACATCAGAATTTCATTTCTTTACACGTGTACATGTAGTCTCTGTAGAACCTGGACCTTTTTTACTAATTCAGACATGATCCGAAGTGACTCCATACATTCAATGTATGGTATGTAACCACAAACAATCTGGACGTTGGCAAATCTTTCAACCTGGAAAAAGCAGCTCCTAACCCAGTGGCCCTCGATAGGCGGCCCGCTTTCCACATCCAGCACCACAACCTGCATATTTGTTTTCCTCAAGCTGTGATTTAGATATGATACAATATCAACGTTTCCCTACCGGGCGGCGCCTTGTATAAGGGAACCAGTTGCCTTCATTCTCTCTCCAACCAGAACAAGTCCAGTGTGCTTGATTGGCCAGGAGACCATAGCGATGATAAAACAAGTACAAGAACTGGCAATTTAAAAGCTCCTTTCCTCAGGGTTCTGAGTTAATAGCTGAGATGGTCTCATCAGGCTGAGACCAACATTCCTGAGATCCTGATATCTAAACGGTGAGATATTTTACTCTATTTTAGCACTGATGTTGTTTCTGATGTTTTATTCACCTTATATTAGCAGAGCAAAACATTTTTACTTTCTTTCTTCAGGTTTTTTTTATATTTGAGTTTATGTCTAATTGCATTATATTTCTGTTGATCTGAACGAAAAGGATATTTTTTTACTGTGGTGTGATAATAAACGGACCCTTGACTTGAAAATATTTTTTGTGGCCCTTTAACATCTGGATCTGAGTACCGCTGCTGCAGCCCTTCCAAAACCAAACCAAAAGAGCAGTTCTGATCCACTTCCGTTAGTTTCAAGGTCCGGAATGTCTGCTGGTTGACCAAGGCAGTGGGACGTCACACATGAAGATACCAAGATCTTTCAGCTGAAACTATGCAGCAGAGGCTTGAGTTCAGGCCAATAAGGAAATGTCCCGTAGATTTCAGAATAACCCCTTGAGGAGGAGGATAATCAGCAGGAACATTCAGAACCTGAACCGATCCTTTAGTTCTGTCAATATTGATCATAGATTCAGAAAAGGTCCTAAATGTCTGATCAGAAGCTTTAAACTGAATTATTAATCATCTAAAATGTATCAATAAAAAGTGAAGCACCGTACCTCTCTGTGTCCATCAAACCTGTGAAAACAAACACATCAAATTAATATGAGACTGCCTCGAGAAACTAAACTCTACACAGAGCAAACAATCGGGGCTGGATCAGAGGAGGACCTGCTGGGTGGTGCTCCTCTGGCAGAAGAGTTGCTCCTGCTCACTGAGGAGGAGAGTGGAGGAAGACCAGGAGGTTTGGACCTGGGGGGATCAGAGGCATCCTGCTGGGGCCTGGGAGGACCGACACATTCAGACACATGGTGAGTAGATCTTCATGTCTGATCTGTAGCCTAACTGATGCTAAACACCAACAGGAAACACTGATCTGCACAGCTCGCTTATCAACAAATAATACACCTCAAAAATCTGTTTAATAAGGATTTAACTGATGTGTGTCCAAACTTAAAACTGCTGGACTGGATCCTAACACCACAAGAACACGTTAAAGGTTGGGAAAAACATCACCACTAAGCCTTAGAAGCATGAAAAGGGACATTTCTAAGGGAACGGTTGAACATTCGAAGCTGGATCAGACAGAATTTCAAACAAGAGATGGTGAGTGATGTTAAACTGGGTTTTATGGTATGATGCAACTTCCTGCTGAGTTCAACACAGAAACAGTCAAGTTTAAAATAACCTGTCATCTGTCATTCACACTTCTTAAGTGGTCTTGGTCAATAGTTCATCAGAACTTCTGAAGAGTTTTTAGGTTTTTTTTGGACTTCTTCTTTGTCCCTCGGGTTCAGGTCTGTGTTCCCATCATACAGACACAATTTGTTCCTATTTTATTGGTTAAATCCAAGAAAAATCCCCAGAATAACTGCTGCTGTCCTCCTGACATGACTCTGTCTCTTCTTTAATTTATACAACAAACATCTGTTTTTGTTTAATTTAGCTTAGCTTAGCTTAGCTTAGCTTAGCTTGGCTTGGCTTAGCTTAGCTTAGCATAAAACCAGCAGCTGTAAATCTATTAGCTTGACTCTTTCTGAAGAAGACACACAATCACATTTTACCACATTTTGTGAATTGTTATGCTTTTTTTTTCTCCGTACAAATGCTTTTAGTTTCTGTGTTAAACTGAATCTAAGTAGAAATCAGTTCTCATCAAGGCTTTTTATCCATAAACTTGGCCTACAGCAGATGACCAGATGAAGGATGAAGAAGCTCTCAGGTCCTCTATTGGGTCCGACAGACATGACATTCAGCAAAATGTTTACTTGCTGGTGTCGATTTTAGTCAGTTTTCATTTTTCCAAGATTTTGGTAAAGACCAAAAATACCAAAATGTTCTGAGAACAACTGACTGGAACTGAGTGAACAGAGTCCAAACGAAGACCGTCAGAAAGCCTGGAGAACTACCCATCAAAACTACTTTAGAAGATTACAAAGGGGTGTCTGTGTACAAACCTCCAGGATTGTGCACCAGGCTGCAAGAAAAAAAAAACAAAATAAAGTTAAAAACATTAGGTTGCAATATTTGTGTGGTTTTCTTTCTGGGTGTGACAACGAGGTTCCTCAGGGTCGAGTTGTCAGACTTCCTATTTTCAGTTTAATGTCACTTACAGTTTAGTGTTTTCACAGTTACAGATTTTTTTTTCACAGATTAATGATGTCAAGTTTATAGTACTGAGATGAATAACGGTAGGAAAAGTGTTATCAGCTGTATCAGATCAGATCAGGTATTTAAGTTTACTTAAGAAAACGTAAAGACAACTCACTCTGTCTGCAGAGTTGTACTGAGGTCCTGAGAAAGAGTGAAAAGAAAATTCATCTTCAGCAGAGAAAACTTTTACAGATTATTCCTGCTATGAAAAAAAATCATGTAAATATATACATATATATATATGTATATATATACAGGGGTTGGACAATGAAACTGAAACACCTGGTTTTAGACCACAATAATTTATTAGTATGGTGTAGGGCCTCCTTTTGCGGCCAATACAGCGTCAATTCGTCTTGGGAATGACGTATACAAATCCTGCACAGTGGTCAGAGGGATTTTAAGCCATTCTTCTTGCAGGATAGTGGCCAGGTCACTACGTGATACTGGTGGAGGAAAACGTTTCCTGACTCGCTCCTCCACAACACCCCAAAGTGGCTCAATAATATTTAGATCTGGTGACTGTGCAGGCCATGGAGATGTTCAACTTCACTTTCATGTTCATCAAACCAATCTTTCACCAGTCTTGCTGTGTGTATTGGTGCATTGTCATCCTGATACACGGCACCGCCTTCAGGATACAATGTTTGAACCATTGGATGCACATGGTCCTCAAGAATGGTTCGGTAGTCCTTGGCAGTGACGCGCCCATCTAGCACAAGTATTGGGCCAAGGGAATGCCATGATATGGCAGCCCAAACCATCACTGATCCACCCCCATGCTTCACTCTGGGCATGCAACAGTCTGGGTGGTACGCTTCTTGGGGCTTCTCCACACCGTAACTCTCCCGGATGTGGGGAAAACAGTAAACGTGGAACTCATCAGAGAACAATACATGTTTCACATTGTCCACAGCCCAAGATTTGCGCTCCTTGCACCATTGAAACCAACGTTTGGCATTGGCATGAGTGACCAAAGGTTTGGCTATAGCAGCCCGGCCGTGTATATTGACCCTGTGGAGCTCCCGACGGACAGTTCTGGTGGAAAACAGGAGAGCTGAGGTGCACATTTAATTCTGCCGTGATTTGGGCAGCTGTGGTTTTATGTTTTTTGGATACAATCCGGGTTAGCACCCCCGAACATCCCTTTCAGACAGCTTCCTCTTGCGTCCACAGTTAATCCTGTTGGATGTGGTTCGTCCTTCTTGGTGGTATGCTGACATTACCCTGGATACCGTGGCTCTTGATACATCACAAAGACTTGCTGTCTTGGTCACAGATGCGCCAGCAAGACGTGCACCAACAATTTGTCCTCTTTTGAACTCTGGTATGTCACCCATAATGTTGTGTGCATTTCAATATTTTGAGCAAAACTGTGCTCTTACCCTGCTAATTGAACCTTCACACTCTGCTCTTACTGGTGCAATGTGCAATCAATGAAGACTGGCTACCAGGCTGGTCCAATTTAGCCATGAAACCTCCCACACTAAAATCACAGGTGTTTCAGTTTCATTGTCCAACCCCTGTATATATATATATATATATAAGTGGACTTGAAGTCATCCAGCAGGCGGTCTGGGTTCTGGTTTTACCTCTGACGGGGGAGCGGGTGTTTCTCGAATCACGGCCAGGTTTGCTGTCGCGACACACTTTCGGTGGCCCTGAGGGAACTAAATGCAAATGCGTCAACAACATTAATGTTATCAGAACCACAGACATTCTTTGTCAGAGTCACATGACCTGAACCAGGATTCAAAATGAGAAAAGTCTGGATAAAGTGAAACGGTTGGTTCCTGGTCTAATAGTTCACCTGAGAAAGCTGGATGCATTTGGGTTTTCATGAACTTACAGTTTCCTGGTGGTCGTCCAGCTCCGTGGGGGGATGGGTCTCTTCTGGACAGTGATTCTCCAGGCTGCATAAACAAGAAATTAAAGACAAAGTTAAGTTAAAAAAATAACTATAGTTCAAACTCTAAACCAGAATCAGATAGCAGATGTTGGTGGAATGAAAGCTGGAGAGCCTTGCTCAGACATGCTGAGAGGATCTTCAGGTAATCCCAGCTATGATTCATTTATTGGTCAGCAGGAGGATGGAACCATATTTCTAACTTCAGGTCATAGTTTTCTGGTTTACTTGGACCCAACTTTGTTATTCAGTCAGGAAAATCAGATTTTATGAAAATCTCCGAAGCCAAGATACTTTGTCAACTTTTATATCTTTTCCAGAAAGACATTTTTGAACATCAGGCTCCGAATCATCCCAAGAAAAGATGGAACTGACCTTTAGGCCTAAAGAGGAGCTAAAAATAACACTAAATGTGTGAGAAAAGAACGATTTGAAAGGATTTCCATATTTCTCCACTAATAAGCAGAATATCATGAAGCCATTCAAGGTTTCCGGAGGAACACCAGGGAGCAGCCTCAGCTGGATCCTCTGGACCCCTCAGATAGTTCAGCATCATCAACCATCATTCATCACCAGCTGATGGAACCACACTGAGCAGGACTCCTTTAGGAAACCTTTGTCGAGCTTCTCTGGGATGGACCACCATACTGTGATGAATGTGGTCAGATATGTCACAGTTCTTGATCCTTGGTGAAAAAAATTGGAGGAAAAGGAGCAGTCAGGCTCTGTGATGGTCTTCTTTTCCTGGGCCATTTATGCATTTTCCACCAAAACATTGGAAACCACACTTTAAAGCTCTGTCTGAGGAAGAAGGAAGAGCCTGCTTGAACTCCGGTCCGACAGAGAAGACAACCCTGTACTGTTGGCTTGGTGTCCTGATTGACCGCACGACTTCAGATGTTGGGAGAAGGTAGAGGAACATTTCAAAGTGTGAAAAGCTGCACTGAATGAATGCATGTTAATGAATAAGCATCAGAGCTTCATTCTGTCTGCAACTGAAATAAATTAAAATCGCCAAACTGTGATCATTTCTACTTGTATTTTCTGCCCTCTCTGATGGCTGGTGATGTATGATGCACATCTTAAAAATCTCCAACATACATGTCATGTCAGTTTAACCGTGTTCAGACTCACCATCCGGCCGGTGGGTGCAGAGAGAGTCGAGTTGGGGGGGCGGGGACACAGAGCAGGGGGCGGGCCTCTGGTTGACATGTTGTTGTCCCTCCTATCTAAACATACAAAACACACACAGAGTTTGGTTCATCCACTCATATTTCAGGCTGATGACCTCAGAGCAGCTCAGGGTGGTTGTTTAATATTTAATCTCAAGTGTTGATGCTGATGGCAGCTGAGGAATAACTTTAACATTTTAAGCCCAGCTGCTGACTTCAGCCTCATTAACATGCATGTAGCAGGTAGCAGTGATGTCAGTACCGATGTAATCCCCGTCCCCAATAGGCTGAGAGGGGCACAGTTTGTGAGTCAGGTCTTCTGCAGGTTCAGAGGGAGGAGGCTCGTAGTCGTTACCCGGGTCCAGGTCCTCGTTCGGGGACTCGTAGTCTCTGTCGTCTTCATCATCGCTGTACGGACTCTCGTAGTCATCATCAAACTCTTCATCATCCTGTGGGAGCAGAAGATCATGTTCGATTTTAATACCCTTTTATACTATAGTTTAATTTCCCTCTGGACATAATAAAGCAAAACCTGACCAGTTTCTCACAGAACTATAAAATGCATCATTATTTGTTCACCCAACATGAACCAAGAGTCACGAGGAATGAGTGAAAAACATCCACCTTAGTGCCTCTAGAAGATCTAAGAGGGAGAGAAGCAGTCAGCTGCTGCTGGAGAATTCACCTGTGTATTATCACAATGTCAAGATTTAAAGACATCAGCAATGATCTTAGAGCAGCAACTGTTGCTGTCCATCAAACTGGGAAGATTTAAAAGGTCATCTCCAAACATTCTGAAGTCCATCCTCCTACAGAGAGGAAGATTATTCCCAGGAGGAAAACATCTCAGACAGCTGCCAGTCTTCCCAGGAGTGTCTTCCCAGCAGATTCAGCCCAAGGTCAGAGCGTGAAGCTCAGATAAAAGTCCAAAAACCCAAGAGCTCCATCTCAGACTCTACAGGCCACATTTAGCAGGTTAAAGGTTAAAGGTCATAACAGGACAGTTACAACACTGAACCAGTATGGCTGTTTGAAAGGCTTGAAGAAGGAAGCCTCTTCTCTCCTAAAACAAGATGGCTGCAGGACTTTGGTTTGAAAAGCTGCATCTGAATTAATCAATACACTTCTGCAGAAGTTGAGACTAGATAAAAAACCATGATGCATGGCATCATTTTTCTAGTGAATCCAAACACCTCATACCATCTGTGAAGCATGGTAGAGGGGTGGTAGTGATTTGGGCCTGTTTTGCAAGCCCAGGAACTGGACACCCAAAGGTGTAGCTTAGCCCAAATAGGTTCACCAACAGTACAACGATGATGCCAAACACAGCAGCAGATCTTCTTAAGAGTCGCTAGGAAAAACAAGAGTCAAGGTGGTCCAGTCAAACTCCAGACCTCAACTGGATTTAAATGAAGTGGTGCGACTTTAAGAGAGCTGTGAAGAGACAAGTGTCTGCAAACCTCAATGAACTGAAGCAACACTGAAAAGAAGATTGGGCTCAAATAGAGTCAGACAGAAAACCACAGCTGAGAGTAACTGCTGCCGGAAAAGGTTCTACAAGCTACTGAAGGAGGTTCTACAGGCTGCTGAAAGAAAGTCACTTCATTTTATTTGCAGATGAAGATCTCCTGATCTTATCTATTACTTTGGAATAATGAACTTCTAGTACTTTGCTAAAGTTTAAATAACTTTCGACAAACAGCAGAAAAACAGAGAATCAGAGAAGTAAAAATAATCCAGATGAACATCAGACTCACAAACTCGTCTTCACCCCATCCTCCATCAGTGTTCGTCTCTGTAGAGCAGAAATCAGCACAGATGTTAGAACCTGTTCCAGTTTTATACTTTTTCAGAATTTACATTGACATATTGAGTGAATTCTACAAAGATCTGTGGTTCTGATGTGCCCCAGTTCTGAAAAGAACCAAGCAGGCCAGTTGGGCCTGAGAAGCAACTCGGACCCACTGGTTCTGTCTCTCTGGCCTTTAAGCCCCCGGAAAGCTTAACCAAATTTTTGTGGAGAGCTAAAACTAAATTGTTTCAGAGTGATACACAGAACATCTGATGGAAAAGTTTGAGTTTGGTTCCGACAACTGTCTGGTTGTTGTGTTTCAGATCAGTAAGGACCCAGAACTTCACAAAGGGAACCTCAGACATTACAGAAGGATGTGTCATCTCAGTAGCATTTGACTTGTTTCGATTCTAACTTATAATATGCTAATAATTCAACTGGAACCAAACACAAAGAGTCCAGTTGATCATTTCCAGGACACTGATCCGTTCATGAGAGAAACACCTGAGAACAGACTCACCTGCTGGTTCGTTGTATTTGGGAGTGGATCTGTAAAGGAGAAAAACAGGCTCTAAGAGCAGCTAACAATCAGGTTCAGGGCTGTTTCCACGTAAAAATTACACAACATCTCTGTGAGGAAAATTTACAAACTCTTTCTGCAGAATATTTGCTTAAAAATGTAATACACAATAAAAAATGGAAGTATAGGAGGAAGTTGTGTTTTTAGGTTGAGTAAAAAACAAATATGTTAGAAAACTGTTTCATATAACAGCTGAACACAAAGACCCGCTGAACATCAACAGACCAGAGGTGGAGCATCTAATTTAAGGAGGATGTCAGAGCACAAAACCCCAGAGTTGAAACAAAATGATGGTTTTGTCAGGGTCTCATCAGACGAGGTGGTTCCATAGGTATCGATAAGCCATGAGTTTCAGAGATCACTGAGGGGTTTGGAGCAAAGTGGGAAGCAGCTAGGATGAAAGTCATCTACTCTAACTCAGAGGTCATGATTCTCATCCAGAAAAGGAGGAATGTTCTGTTCAGGTCAGGAGGGAGACCCTGCCTTAGGTAGGGCCGTTCAAGGATCTCAGTGTCTAGTACCTGCGTAATGGCAGGAAGGACACAGAGATAGATGGAGGGACTGGATCTTTGTCTCGGTAATAAGGGGGCTGCTCTAATCTGTGGTGTGAAGAAGGAGCTAATCTGAAAAGCGAGGCTCTGGATTTACTGGTCTATCTCCATTCCATCTTTCACGTAGGGTCATGAGATATGGATCATGACTAAAGGAACAATATCCTGGATCCAATCTGCTGAAACGAGTTTCTTCTGTAGGTCAGCTGGACTCTGCCTTAAAGATAATCTGAAGAGCTCAGAAGGAGTCTGCTGGTACAGGTTATCTGATCAGGATACCTCCAGGACTCCTCCATTTGAAGGAGACCCCGGGACAGACACATGGTTCTCGGGAGGGACAATATGTCCCTTTAAGCCTGGGGACACCGTGGTCCCCTCTTGGACCAGTTACCTGCATGACCTGACCTTGGATAAGTGGAGTAAAAAGAATGACTCGTATATTTTACAAATGAAATGCTGACAGAGAGTCCTGGGCGCAGATAGTTCCATATTTCAGGTTTTTACCAGGAATGTTGTCATAGTTTAATGCGTCGTTGATGAAGCTGTGCTTAAAGCTGTTAAAAGGTATTTTTGTGTCATCATATTTTCTGTTTGTGTGCATCAGAACATACTTTTTACCAAAGAGGCCTCCTTTCTTCACATTCTTGTGGATTTCACAGCTGAGCTTAGAGATCATCCTGCAGACACACAAACACACACAACACAGACGAATACAGCCACAGAAAAATATAAGATATTGTTTTAATGTCAAGGATCGAACTCTGCAGGGCACTCAGAATGTAGACATGAGCATAAAAACAAAGGTAATTATTATTAATATTACTGTAAATAAAATGATTATTATAAATAATATGCATGTTGATGTTCAGAAACTGTGTGCTGCTGTAATCTTTAGAGATTTGTTTTAAACGTATGCAGTTTTTCAAGGTGTTTTACAGGAAAAACGGAGATAAAGTTTCTGTTTAGTTTGAGGTGAAACTGGAGAAGGAAGTCCCGTCAGGTCAGCAACTTACGGAGCGTGAAGCTTTGGGAATTTCTGGAGGTCGTTATCTGTCAGATTCTGTAAAAATCAAAAACACCGTGAGGCTGATTTTACATCCAGGAACACTTCACAGAAGGATGCATCGTGGTCTTCATCCATCCACCTTCCTCTCCTCTGCCGCCTAACAGAGTTTCTGAATGGATGTTGTTGACTCCTTGGTTGAGAACTCACCACAAATCTGGAGCCATTGATGGAGTTCTTCAGCACGACTTTATCACAGCCGGGAAGGTTCATCTGCCAGAAAAACATATTTAGCCTCAGAGTTTTTAACAGCGCAGAACATTTGATTTCAACCACAAAATGATTCTATAGACCTCATTGGCTCATTAAAACACGCTGCAGCTCAGAAACTGTGCAACACACACGTCTACTGGCTCCTCATAGTGTTTCACGTGCCTGTTTGTTAAAAAAATATAGTTTTTTTCCCGTCAAGTAAAGTCCAAACCGCCGAAGTCCAAAGAAAAACAGTAAAGGCCCTCAAAGCCTGGAGATGATCAAGAGCACTCCTTGCTGCTTGAAGGAACATTGTAAGAAATGAGAAATGGATCAGGAGTTCTGCCTTTATTTAAGGAAATAAGACACATTGGATCTATATTAGAAATTACTGTAGCATATTTTTCTGATTAACTGGGACTAATGGGACAGAACGTGTCAGTTTCAGCGATGGTCAGATGGTCTACAGGTTCATGCACTTCCATCAGCTGCAATAAGAAGTTTCCATCTATTTATCAGAGGCATCTTCAGTTTCTGTCTTATGGTTTGTTTCTCCTGGACTGTTATGATCATGCATCAGACAACTGGATCCTCAACAACACACTTCCTGTAGCCACCAACCAGCTCCTGGCTTCAAGCTCACTGATTTCTGACTGCTCTTCTTGGCAGAAACCTTCAACCATCTGGCTGCTGATTTGAGGTGAAGTTGGAGAATTTGGAGGTAGGCCTTCATCATTACTCAGTATTCTACATTTGGTGGTGGCAGTGGTAGAGGCTCGTCTTGTAACTGGTGGTTTGCCAGTGTGAATCCCTGCTCTGTCTGTCTCAGTCGTTGTGTCCTTGGGCAAGACACTTCGCCCGTTAAACATTCTGATCAATGTTTAACAACCAATCAGAGCGCCAGAGAGTCGTTCATCAACACTTCAACCTGGTACCAACTGTCAGACTCGAAGTGATGATGCTCCTCTGCAGTTTACTGTAAAGTGCAAAAAAAAAAAACACAAACTGTTTGAAGAAATGACATAATCTCTTTGTTTTCTCCTATGAGACAAATATGAAACGAGGCGACTAAAAGGGGAAACCCAGCTGCTCTTCACCCTTCACTCCTACAACAAGACCTCTTAATAGACAAGCATTAATTCTTCATCAATCTCATCAAGAAAATGCTGCAAAAGTGACCAAAGCAGAGATGTTTGGCCAGAAGTCACACCAACATGTTGGTTTATATCAGCACAAACAGCTCACAGCAGCTGTAAAGCACGGTGGTGGAGGGGTAATGATTGTGTGGACCATGAATCCCTCTGTGTACCAAAGTATTCTGGAGTCAAATGTGAGTCCATCTGTCCAACAGGTCCAGAGTAGATCATCAACAGAACAATGATCCCAAAGACAGCAGCAGATCTAAATCTTACAAAATCAAGGTGGGGCAATGGTCTAGTCAAAGTCCAGACCTCAAAGTGATTGAAAAGCTGTTGTGGGACCTTCAGAAGAGCTGCACTGACCCAAGCAGCGTTGGAAAGAAGAGGAGACCAAAGTTCTTCCACAGATGTGAGACTGCAGAGTTACTGCTGCTGAAGAACGTTCCACAAGCTGCTGAATGAGGTTCTACAAGCTGCTGAGGTTCTATATTAATGTTTCGGCCCATAAAATCAGAAACAGAATAATGGTGTGGTTTCTTCTTGCATTGACTCTGTGTAAAATGTTCTTCCGCTGCCTTGGTTCTTGCCAGAGTTCACCATTCAGGAACATTTTGCTCAGCATTAGCAGCTGAATTAGCTAGTAGGCTGTTCCTGGAGCTGAAACAACTATCTGAGCAAAGTAAAACTGGACCAGCTTCCAGGAAGCAACGGGAATATTTTCTCCTACATCACATCGTGCAGCTGTCACAGTGAGACTGCTTGTTGGACCAGAACCCGGCCTAGTTTCCTACAGGTGCTGAGTTCAGGGCCCTTTAGGGTTCAAGAAGGTTTAGAATGTTTGTGGCCGGAAACAAACGCAGACACAAAGAGAGAAAATACTCCTCACCCGCTTCAGGTAGTCTGCCAGCTGCTGTGGGTTCCACACCATCACATCTGACCTGTAGGGCACCGAACTCATCCTGCGTCCTCCTTACGTCTCCTCGACCTTCAAAGACACAACTTCTGTCCAGCTGATGTCAAAGCCCACACTTTCACGGCCTACTGACTGGAGACCAACATCTGAGGGTCAGAGGATTAAACCCCAAGGATCTCTCTGGTTCTAATGCCCCAGTTCTTCTGTCCGCTGTTCCTCTGCTGGAAGCCAGTCCTCCACAGTTTGATTCTTTCCAACCACTCTCTTCTCTTCTTCCTCTGAAATGAAAAACCAAACTCAAGAAAACGAAGTAACTGTTTTCTTCAGCTTTCACTTCCTCAAACAAACCCACCGTCTCTCAGTCCACAGGCCTCCTTTGAAGACACCAGCGAGAAGATGGCATAAAGAAGGCAGACATGTCACAAAAGACTCAAGATGGCTTCCTTCTTTCTCTCTGCCTCTCTTCTCTCCCCTCCCTTCCTCTTTGAGGAAGTGAGTTTGCACCGGGGGGGTTGAAGCAGCATCTTCCTCCTTCCCCTGTGTGACCACAAAGCGAAACAGCTGCAGCTGCACCCACTTGTTGCAACTTGGCCGCTATCAAGAAACGCAGCTGAGAAAACACATCAGAGGAAGTAAGAACAGATAACTGACTCTGGATCAGTGTTAAGCTTCAGTCTCGTAACTGCCCTTCTACTTTTAACTGAACCTGTGTCAGTTCAGTGGACTCAACGCCTGCAGCAGGTGCACCAAACATATCAGCATCATGACCAGTCTAACTGCAACTTTAAAGAAAAGCAACTGTTATTCATCCAGATCATTTTCGTGGACATCTGATTCACATTTAGGAAAGCAGAACTGCAGCCGAAACACATTCAGTTATTTGGACCAGTTAAACCAGCTCCAATTTAAGTTCAATCACATTTAAATCATTTTAATCCAATTGTGTTCAGGTTTGTCTTAGTTTGATTGATTCTAAATAAATAGTGAGCAACATTAGAGCTGGAAACAGAACCCACATGAAAGCAGCTCTGTCTATAAAGTCTGCTGTTTTAACCCGTTCTGTTCTGACTCCAGGTCAGTTCCTTGTTACCTCTATTACTTGAAACACTTCAAGGCGCATCTGGAAAAAACAAAACTAGGTGAGATCAAGAAAAAAAACTGAAGTCATTGGAAGAAAACATGATAAAATGAACTGGTCTTCGTCAAATGTAGCAAAAAAAATGGATGACTGGCATCAAAGGTCATTGGAAAGGACAGAAACTGACCTTTCTAACAGTCTTCCAGTCCCTGTTAGCTTCAGGTCGGCGCTACAGAGCTGCAGAGATCCACTGCTCGGGTGGGAGAATTTGCCTACAGGACAATTGTTAGTTGTGAACTCCACAAATCTGACCCTTTAGGGAGGAGAAGCAAGAACAAAGTTGTTGTTGAAAGAGAGCCAGAAGAAGGTCTGTTTGCTACAAGTCATGATGGGGACTCGGCAAAAGTGTGAAAGACGTTGCTCTGATCAGATGAAATCAAACTGTAACTTTTTGGCCTTCATGCAGAGGAAAAATAACACTGTACATCACCCTGAACAAACCATCCCCACTGTAGTGGCAGTGTGATGCTGTGGGGAACCTTATTCAGGGGGAGGTGGTCAGAGTTGATGGGAAGATGGATGGAGATAAATTCGGGATATTCCTCAAAGAAAACCAGAACACTTGAGACAAAGATGGAGGTTTACCTTCCAGCTGTCATGATCCATGGGTGTCCATCATTTCTGACGTCCTGCTTTTCATTTAGGTTGTTCTCTTATATTAGTCTCCTTCTCCAATTTCTGGCTATTCTACCCACCTCTAGTTATTTCACTGAATGAAGAACAAAGACCTGCCTGGTGAAACTTCGGTTTGCCAACAAGCTTCATTGTTCTAATGTTCATTTCTAGCTGCCTGTTGTGCCAATTGGAGGTGTAGTTACGGTACAGTAAACAGTAGATATTACCACAGGAACTACTTTGCTATGTTCTAACATTTATACATTACCTTCTCATAAGTTTTGTGTTGTGCAAAACTGACATTTGGAAATGTGTGTTTCTTAAAAATCATAAAAACAAAAATGTGCAGCTCAAAATCATGCAAGAATAAAACGATTTCAGTTAGCTTACATAGTTTGTATAATTAACTTCAAACTAATACAAACTACTGCTGATCCCTAGAACGTCAATGAAATATTTCATTTATCTTACTTAAAGATACATTTTCAAGGTCTGATATGAAGAGTTAAAAAGAAGAAAAAATTACCTGAAGTTTAGTTTTCATGATGGTACTGGCAGCTGCAGATGATGGTCAGGACCGGTTAGAACCAGTTTGAACTAGCTTAAACAGCTCTGTAGTTGATTTTTTAAACACAAAATTACTTCAAATATTGTCTTAAATGTAGATGACCATTAACATTTCACTGATAAATGCGGTATGACACAAAGATGATCCGTTTATTCAGGCTTCATCCGTATGTTAGCATGTTGACATTTAATTCATTCTTTCTTTAGAGTTTCAGCTCTATGTGTAATGGATCCCCTTAAAACATATTTGTTTATAACATTACTTTATGCATAAGTTTATTATTTTTTGGTCAAAATTCACTTAAAATCTGCTAGAGGTTTTAGCATTTAAATTAATTTATTATTGTTAATGCTAACACGGATGGATGGATGGATTTTCACTTCTATCATTTTAATATAAGCTTGTCTTACAATGGAGAGTTCATGTTCATAAACTTGTGCGAAGACCACAAGTATACTACTTCTCTGAAATTATCCTGTCATCACATTTGGACAAGATGTAGACACTTGAGGCAAACACTGACCCCTGACCCAGAGGCACAATCAACCTTTTTCCAGTTGAGAACCATGGTCTCAGACCCAACACAGCTGACTCTAGAGGAGTTCAAGGATTCTGGTATCTTGTTCCTGGCTGATAGTAGGATTGAGCAGGAGATGGAATGACACATGTAGAGGTTTTCCAGGCACATTCCAAAGGGAAGAGAACCCCAGGGCAAACCAAGAACTTTTTGGAGAGACTATATATGCCTTCTGGCCTTGAAATGCCTTGGGATCCCTGAGAATAAACTGGAGAGGGCTGCTGGGAACAGCGATGTCAGGGTCTCCCTTCCTGGATCTTTTATCTCTGTAACCCAGAGAAGCAAAAGATGATGGATGGAAGCATTGGTATTGCACCATACTGCTAGTTGTACTTGGCTGGTCACTGAGTGAAATGGTCCACTGGTTTTTAGACTTGTAACTGGAAGATGGTTTGGTTAGATGGAAGATGGTAAACAGACCACAGCAATAATGAGGGCCAGTTAGTAACTGATGTCAGCCAATGTTTTGTGACATTTTAGAAAACTGTTAAAATTAGGCGTGTTTGTGGCCCAGAACAGGAACAACCCATGTGCTTCCTCCTCCTTTTGTCATGCTGAGTTTGCTAATTCGACACTCTGAGTGACTCCGCTTGGCAACATTAGAGTTGGGGGTCTGGAGGAGGGTCAGCAGAGTCAGAACTTCCTCACAGTTGGATTATTGATTGTGCTTTCTGAGAGTGATGAGCCAAAACCTTGCAGCTGGGGAAGAAAGAAAGGTGCATTCTGGGAGTGCAGACATGAAAATAAGGAGCCTCCACATGCAGAAGTGGTTTCAGCTGACAGTAACAGCACCACTGTAGTGTAAAAAATGTAAATTTATACCCAAATATGCAAGTAAACAAATTTTTTTAGTGGAGCCTGTTGCTGCTTCTGATAAAACTTGTACTTAAAGCTCAGATAAACAAAGCAACAACCTGAGGACATTAATGACACAAATAAGTCAACGTGGGAGTTTTATAGTTGTTATGTAAGATTCCAAGAACCCGAAAGCCTATTTCTGGGTTTTTTGTTTGAGTGTGAATTGCAAAATTATATGAGTGAAAAAGATTAATCTTTGTCAAAGAAAATGTAACTCTTGAAGGTGACCTGTTATATTTCCTTTTAAAAATTTGGGATAGGCTTTGGGGTATACAAAACATGTCAATCATAATTTTCGCACAAAATCTTTCTCAGATAATGAGATTTCACCTCTTCAGTTTCCATTCAGAATGAGTTGTTTTTGGGCTCTCTCACTTTTATGCAAATTAGCTGTATATGGCCGCGCCCCCAACCAGTGAAAACTAAATTTATAAAGGGCAAAACATAGTTGCGCATACACAACTCCCAGGGCGCGGACTCAAACCGGACGTCCGCCAGACATGTCCCCGCAAAGCTAAATTTTTACGACCGCGTAAAAATAAACTGCTCAGCGGGAAAAAGTCTCCACATCAAACTGTTTTATATGTGACACACTGCTTTGAGCACCTGGTCGCGAGTACATGGCCTCTCTGCCTCGCATTGAGAGGTCTATTCCTCTTCTTTGTCACTAGTCTGGTTTAATGCCCTTTAACACCAGCTTCTTTTCTTTTTGTTTTTCCAAAGCTACACGGCGAATTAGTTCAGCCTCCAAGCCCGATGACGCCATGGCAGAAAGTGTGGGAAATGTAGGAATTTATCACCAGAAATACAGGACATTGGTACGCTCGACTATGAAGCCGCGGACAGTGAGCGCAAAGTCCATGCTGCTCACAGTACGCCCGACTGTGTTTTACCCTTAAGACACAACAATAACATTTCTGTCATCTGCAGATTTGTGGGTCTTTGCAGCCAACAGAACATCTGCCTTTGAGGGCAGCCATTGTCAAGCACCTGAAAGGTAAAACCAACCAGCGAGACGTGATCCTCTACTGAAAATCAAGTGGGTGGAGCTCGGCTTCAGTTGCTAGTCATGGCGGGACTCTGGTAACGTTGCTAGGTGCCAGTGTAATTGTGACGTCACAATTACACAGCTTTTGAAACTGCGCGTTTTCTAGGAAAATAAAACATTCATTTATAGCCAAAAAAACGGCTGAATGTTTGTAGAAGCATTACAAAACAAACTGTTAGCTTAGCTTTGATAAATGTAGCCCAAATTGACTTAGTTTAGCATATTCAGCGTATGTTAGCCAGCCTTGGCTTAGCTCAGACTTCCTTATCCGACCTAAGCTAAAATGAGCTTTATGCTACATTCCTTTTGCCTTGGAATTCTAATTCTGGGAATGACCTCATACTAAAAAACATTTTGCTTTGTTCTGATGCTAACTACTATGAGCATAACAATATATTTCTCTGGATTTTATGAATTCAAGCACAGACAGACTATGGTAACATTTAGATATTTAGAGAGTTGCACCTTTTTGACTTCAGTGACGGTGTTCTAGTTGCTTTTCCAACAAAGAACTCAGAAAATCCAACTCTGGATTACAAAGTGCTGTAAACTGCTAGGTTAAGGATAACTGATCTCAGTTTAGCTTATTTTAGCCTGACTTCGTTTACCCTTGCCTATTTTGGCTTAGTGTGGCCTACCTTAGCTCTTAGACAGCTAAAATTAACTAATCTAGTTGCTTACGCCTATCTTAATAGCTAAGTTTAGCCTAACTTAACTTTGCCTGTCCTAGCTAGGCTATATTAGTCCACTTTAGTATAGTTTACGCATGATCAGCCTAATTTTGCTAGTTTAACTCAGTGTATCCTACTTTAGTTGACTAAATTATGATTTACCAAGCTGTTTAGCTAAGCCTATCTTATGTGACCTTAGCTAGTTTAGCCTACCACAGCATGCTATAGCACATTTTTGCTTAGCACATTGCAGCATAGGTTGTTTAGCATATTTATTTTGGTTTTACCTACTTAATGTCGTTATCTCAGAGGTCAGGAGCTCGAATTTTAGAAAGACGTCACATCAGAATTGATAAGAGTTCAGGTTACAAGGCTGAAAACACTGGCATTTCCTATTAGTTTTATTGCAAACTATTGTTAGCAAAGCAAGCCAATAACAATGTGCCCTATAGGATACTGAACCCGGGTTGCTCGGCGAGCTCCAGCTTCCCCATTAAGACTGAAGTTGTAGTTGTTTTTCTGACTGGGAACGTGGAAAATCCAACTTCCGAGTACAAAAAGAACACAAGTTATTTTATTTCAGCTTAACATAAAACCAGCAACAACTGACTTTATCGACCTGACTCAGTCTAGATGACAGAACTCACCCACAAGCAGATTTAATCACCTTTCTTAATCGTTTTTATTTTATTTTTATGTCTAAAGATATTTTGGAGCAGTTTTTGTGTAAAGTAACAATGCTGGTACAGATATTTAGTTATCCAGGACATGATGATCCATAACCTTGATTCTTTAGTCCCTCTACATGTAGTTAGTTACACTGTTAAACCAGGTCTTATAAAGAAACCTTGATGCAGCTCTACGGTTCTTGCTGGTTCTTTCCTGCTGGTTGAAGGTAGGACTGTTAAATATTCGTCAACTGCAGTTATTTGTCTGATGAGCAAACACCATTATGGTTGAGCAAGACAACTAAAAATACAGAGAAAAACTCCAAAAGACCTTCAGAAATCTCAAAGAACCACTAATAAAGGCTGTGTTGTTGGACTTCAGGAAACTCTGACTGCTTGGAAGCAAAATAAAAAGCCTAACCCAGGATCAGGATCTTTGCTCATTGCTTCTGAGGCCGATGCTTTTTCCTTTATGAGAATAAAGGTCAAAATATGCACACGTGGTGGCAGCAGTTTGATGTCGTGGGGGAGCAACACAACATCCTGTAATGACACCCAACCCAAACATTAACTCTGTGTGAACAAGAAGTTCAAGACATGAACTGGATACAACAATCAGCCATCAGATGGGATGGGTCCAATAACTGAGAGCAAAAGGTGTTTGAGTTTGGAGATCCTGAAAGCTGCAGAAAACTAATTACAATTTGATTTCATGTCTTTGATCTTAATTCTGAATCAGTGAATACACATTTTACATGTGCAGACGAATTGAAGATATTAGATTATTAAAAAGTTAATTTATTTCATCACAGAGTGAAACTCTTTGTATGGATTAATTATATTCAGACTAATGTTTTCAAGCCTTTACTGATAATGATTTTCTGCTTCCAGCTAACAAAAATCCATTTAAGATTAAAATGTTACATAAGACCAATAAAAAATATTTTAACACAGAAATATGGGATTAATGGAAAGCATGTTTAATAGCAGCTTAAAGGTTATTTTCCAAAGGGTTTTCAATCTGACGAGCCTCATCAGAACACCTATAATTAATTTATTGAAAATGTCTGTAAAGGAAGTAAACATGCAAAATATTGACTGAAACATTGACTCAGAAAAAGCCCAGGCCTGTGATACTGATGGCATTAAACCACAAATAACAGCCACATCCTGTCTGAAAGCGAGTGTCAGTGACTAGAACTGCTATTTTCTCCGATGAGCCAATTTCTGCTGGCAGCTCTTCAACAACCGACCAAAGCAAGTAAACACAGGAAATGTATCATGGTACCAAATAAGGTGCAAATACAGCTAGAACTTGGAATATCATTAAAAAGTTATTAAAAGTTATTTGTCATTCGTTTCAGAAAGAGAGACTCGTATATAAATCATCACACACAGAGAGGAACATTTCAAGCCTTTATTTCTTGTAATTTTGCTGAGTTACAGAAAATGAAAACCCAAAATCCAGTGTCTCAGAAAATTCGAACAATGTGAAAAAGTTAAATGTTTGAAACTCACAGTGTCACACACTAATCAGCTAATTAACGCCAAACATCTGCAGTGGTTTCCTGGGCCTCACGAAAGTCTTAGTCTGGGTCAGTAAGCGACACAATCATGGGGAAGACTGCTGACTGGACAGATGTCCAGAAGACAGTCAGTGACACCCTCCACAATGAGGGAAGCTACAAAGGGTCATTGCTAAAGGAGCTGGTTGTTCAGAGTGCTGTTTTCAAGCATATTCATAGAAAGTTTAGTGGAAGGAAAATGTGTGGTACAAAAAGGGGCACCAGCAACAGGGATAAGCACAGCCTTGAAAGGATTGTCAAGCAAAATCCATTTAAGAGTTCGGAGCTTCACAAGGAGTGGACTGAGGCTGGAGTCAGAACATATTAATCCTACACATCAGCTACAAGCACCTTACTTGGGCTGAGGAGAAAAAGAACTGCCCTGTTGCTCAGTGGTTAAAAGTCCTCTACTCAGATGAAAGTTTACATTTCATTCAGAAATCAAGATCCCAGAGTCTGAAGTAAGAGTGGAGAAGCACAGAATACATGTGGATTGAAATTTAGAGTGACGTTTCAGTCAGTGTGGATTTGGGTCTGACCTGAATGCCACAGAGAATCTATGAAGATGAGACACCAGAACCAACAATGCAGATGACCTGAAGGTTGCTATCCTGCTGACCGCAGGCTGATCTTCTCCATGGCACGCTGCATTGAAGCAGGAACTCATGCAAAAGGAGCCCAGACCAGTTATTGTATGAATAGAAATAAACATGCTTATCAGAACCTGGCATTTGTTAAAAAATGAACAAAATATCCTTTTTATTGATCTGATGTTGACCTGAATTTGGGGTTTTCATTGTTTGCCAGAATCATCATTACAGGAAATATTTCACTATATGGAATGGATCCATTTGAGTTTCTTTTACAGAAATGAGGGACAAACAATATAAAACGTTCATATTATTCCAATGTTTTTAGATGTCCCTGGACTTTACCATGAAAAATGCAACTTTCAGGTATTTTCTACAGTATCTCAGGATAAAATGAATAAGGTGTACATGTGAATAGTTTTTTTCTGATATCCAGGTTACCGATTATGTGATCAGTGTTTTGTTGTATCAGAGCCGTTTCCCATCTGTAAAAATAAAACCTTTCATTTGTTTGCGGGTTGGATAATCAGTGACGCCCCACCCTGGGCTCAGATCTGCCTCAGCTCAGTGGCTTTCAGCTCGTTCTGGTCATTAATCAGCAGCTCGGAGGAAACTGCCTCATCTTCTTCCTGGTGATCAAATGCAGAATCAGCTGCAGAACGAAGCTGAACACGACTTCTTTCTCTTTGCTCCACAAAGACCCTGAAGAGCTGCATTTCATCCTGAAGCCAGAGTTTTACCCAAACCTAAAGCTGCAGTGTGATGTTTCTGGTTCTGATCAGAACATTTACATCACTAACGGATCAGATGACCCCCAGGGTCCTCAGAAACAGGTACTGCAGTGAGCAGAACAATGGAGCAATTTTACTTAAGAGTTCAAGATCTTAAAACAAACATCTGAAGTTCTGCTTTCAGAACCAGAAATTAATGTATTTTAGTTATGTGCTGGTTTAATATGAGATTAATAATCAGTCACCCAGTAAATGGAGGTATTAGATGTCCGCTGATAAAACACATCAACCGTTGAGAAACCAAATTTTATTAAAATGTGAATTTGAGCCGAAACCACCTACAGCAGCGTTCTGGTTTCTCAGCTCCCACCTTCAGAAGATTCTTTAATTTTCACTTTTTAAAAACACAGAAACCCTAAACTGCTGATGTTTATGTGGGAGTCTACCACCGCGTCCCAACAAACAAACTAAAAACTTTTACAGGTTGGTAACCAGATGACCTCAGGCATGTCACAGTCAAACTCTTGTCTTGAAGGAAACTTCTGCAGATCTTGGTGTCGTGTTCTCTTACTTCAGCTCCACAGCTGACCGATCACCTGTTCAGAGCTGCCGCTTGTCTCACCTGAAAGCTGCAGCTTTGCTTTAAACATACATAGAGACTCTTCATCCTGTGACAGAGACATGGATCAAACTACCAAAATAAGAGACTAGCTGGGATTAAGTCTGGACCAGGAAGATCCTTCCATCCTCGGCTCTGTGTCATCAGTCACATCCTGGTCTGCAAGTCTCTGTAAACAGGATTCCTGTTTGTAGATGAGCATCAGTGACTCTTCTTGGACGATCCAAAACCAGAGAACCCCATCACAGCCGCCATCTCATCGTCCTCCTCAAAGTCCACGTCCTCCTCGGCTCGCCGCTTCCTCTCCTTCTGCTTCTCCTTCTTGTAGGCCTTCGCCTTCTCCTCCTGAAAAAACAAGTAACTCATCTAAAGCCGGCTTTTCAGATAGTTTAGACAGGACCCGTCACTCTGTGGGAAAATCCAGTCCAGTAAAAACTTTTTTTACTATTCATTTTATGGACCAGATTTCAGTCATGAAATTAGGAGCTTCTCAGGTAAGATCTTCCTTTATTAATGACCCCCCAACAATATTTGTTTATTTCCAGGTCAGTCTCATTATTTTTGACATTCTGATAAATCACGCCTTTTTATTTGTAACTGCAACACAATTGAGGGCTTCCCTCTACTTCTTTTGCCATACTGGTGTAATAAAGAAACTAATAAAACAGCTTTTTTGGGAGAACCTAAAAAATGTATTGATTCCTGCAACAAAGAAACAAGTCTGCATCAGGAATGTTGTTCGGTTCTGTATTTTGTTCCGACACATTCAGATGAAATGAAGCCCATATTTATTCTCTAGGTTCTATATTGTGACAGAAAATGGAGTACAATCAGCAGGGGGCGTGGCCTCCCTCCTCACCTCCTCCCGCAGCTCCTTCATGCGCTCCTCGAAGTCATACTCCTTCTGCTTCTCCTCCAGCTTCTTCTTGTTCACCTCAAAGCGTTTCTTCACCTGATCCAGAGATGATCGTTCCACCCGCATGGACATGCCCAGATTCCTCTGATCTGCTCACACACACACACACACACACACACACACATGTGAGCACTTCCTGTTAACTTCCCTGTTATTTCCCAGTCTGAACATCCTCTCCTCGTGTAACCATCATGTTGCTGCAGCCTCCTGTTGGATCTCAGCGCTTCATGTTTCACTGTGAGTTTGGTTATATTTCTTCCAGCAGATCAGCGTCAGACCTCCATTAACACTCTGGCTTTAATAATAATAATAATTTAGACTTTACTGATCTCACAATAGAGAAGTTATCCTCTGCATTTAACCCATCCTTTAGGCAGCAGTGGGCTGCCATTGTGCGGCGTTCAGGGAGCATTCAGGGGCCAAGGGTCTTGCTCAGGGACCCAGCGTGGCAGGCTGTGGGATTCAAACCAGGGTACTTGTGGCCTCTTCAGGATGCAATGCCCTGCTCTCTAACCAGTAGGAAAATGCTCCCCCCTAGCTTACTGCACCTGGTATTCCCAGGCGGTCTTCCTTCCAACTACTAACCAGGCCCGACCCTGCTTAGCTTCCAAGATCAGGCGAGATCAGCGTGTTCAGCGTGTTCAGGGTGGTATGGCCGTAAGCCAAAGAAAATCATGCAGAAAGTGTTCAATGTAAAAAAGACTCAGTCATAAACTAACTCCACAGAGTCATTAAAGCCTGAAGTGGATCTAAAGTTCCTCCTGACCTGCCTGGATGTTAAGGACGCTAAGCATAAAGCTGCAAACTTCTGACAGTTTGTAATTGTTTAAAAGATTTAAAAGTCTCCTTCTGCAGCTTCACTGGAGGCTTTAAGCACTGTGTGAAAGTTGGAGCACATTGAACCCAGTGAAGTGATGACAATTCTGTGAACAACACTGGACTTTATGGGCCGTCTTGGCTATGGGAAGGTTTTGATCAGAGATTGGTCTGCAGCCCTGGATGCAGTCAGAGACGGAGATGCATCAGGTGCAGCTTTAAAGGGGACGTATGATGCTTTTAAATTCCTCCTTTTCACCCATAAACCATCCAGCTGTGGTCCATATAAAGTGGAACTGCAACGCTTTGGTCTGAACTCCTTGTTGTTGTAGCTCCACGGCTCCTTTTTTACCTGTTCTGAGGTGCGCTGCACTTTAACCTGCTCGGCCATTTTTGTAGTTTGATAACAATTATCTAGTGCTGGAGAAACAAGACAAAAACAGCAAAAACAATGAAAACTGTCTATGTAATAATATTAAAACCTGCAGTCAGGTTCTGTCCTCCAGGAGCTAAAAGCAGCACACAGCTCCAACATCAGCAGAAGGTACGATGCTCCTGCTATCAGAACCATGTCCAGGACGTCACATCAACACAATAAACTCATGTCTAAAATAAAGTTTGTTGTCATTTTAGCGTTATTTGCAACTTATTGCTTTGCTTCGTCCGTCGTTTGCATAGACAGAAGGAGCTGACCCCTTAATCAGATGAAGTCTTTCAGCAAATCCTTCTGGATACTGGAGGAGGTTGATGAAGAACTCGTCCTTGAAATGGGGGAATTTCCCCGCTGATGTGGGACTATTTCCATGAAAGATAAAATTTAACCAGGCTTAGAAGAGGTTCTGATTCTGGGGGACGGTGGAATGAATTGTGTGGGTTAATACAGCCAACAACCGAACAGAACGTTTCCTCTTTCAGCTTCAGCATACTTGAGCTTAGACTGAAAAATCACAGCGACAAATAAAAATGGCGGATTCACGAAATTGATCAGCCGTAGGTCCATGACCTTGTTTAGATGTTCCTCAGCAAATACTGTGATGTAACAGTTGGAAAAACATAACAGATGATAGAGAAAACTGTACAGACTGAAAAATACGACCCCCTACAGACTCCAAGTACACAACAACATGGATTTAAAGGCTAAAAAAGGGAATTTGCATATGTCCCCTTTAAGGTCAGCGATGACAGGTCTGTGGTCGGAGGGAACTGCAGTTAATCTGGTACCCTCACTAAGACTAACGATGAGACCGATGACGGGAGTTAAGAAAGGCGAGGTCAGGTGTCTACAGGTGAGACTGATGTCATCCTCTCACAGCGTTTCTGTGATCTAATTGGTAAAAGTGAGGGACGGAATCCTGATTAATCCATCATTAAGAAAAGCTGTTCAATTGTAGAAACTATTAAGTGAACTTGATTCCTGACTGGTTGCCATGTGAACCAGTGTGTTTTTGCAGGAAACAGCTTCCTGATGAGTTTGAGATAAAAGCAAGAGCCTTTACTAACACAGTCTGCAGCGGCTGGGGGAGGAAACAACAGCTCGGCGTGCTTCCTTATGCTCAGATTTACTTTCTACATCATCATTTCAACACTAAGGCAAGATTCATCACATCCCATAATACTATCTGAGCTCGACCTGCTTCAGACTGATACCTTACAGCCTGAATAAGTCCAGGAGAAGGGCAACAAAAGCTGCAGCTCAATCAATGAGCAGGTATGATGTTCTCTGGTTGCATCTAGAAGTTGGTATATCCAAGTTTTTAGGCTTCAAATCCAAAATAATCAGCAGCTGAAGTCGACAGCCAGGCCTTCAGTTGTTTGAACACATCAACAGGAGAGAAACACATCATGACTGGCTTTTAGTGCCAACAGTAGTTAGCCAAAACATCCACCAGATCCTGTTGGCTTTCCAACTTGCAACAACCACGCCGTCCACTCAGGTGCGATCTCAGTTCTGAGGTCACACCTGAGGCAACTTTGTCTCAGCGCTCAGACCGTCTCAGGTCCAGCAGGATGTGCCTGTCTCAAACCTCAGCTGCTTGGAACAAGCAACTTCAAACCCTGACAGACAAACAAAACACAGGAGCATGTTGTCAAGCTCATAAGCAGTCGCCTTAATAACAGAAACATAGGCGTCATTGATTGAAGGTGTTTCCATGGTAACAGCTAGAGGCGTGGCAAAGACAGGAAGAAGTTTTGATGTTTAGAGCTCAGCTGGAGGCTTTTCAGGGTTGTTTCTGACTTCATCAGCAACATGCGTTTCATCGCTTCATGGTTTTTTTCATCATTAATCTGTAGCTTATTTTGGTTCTAACAAAAAGAATTTAGCTTCCGGGTCACCAGCAGGTCAAACGACAGTTTGCTGTTCACACGTCTTTAGATCTGGACTCACGTTTCTTTCCATTGATGTGATCCAAGAAGTTGATGGAGTCCTTCACCACACAGTCACACACGTTACAGTAATACCTAAAACACAAGAAGAAGAAATTAATAAGAGAAGATCCAGGGTTGGAGTCCGATGTCCTCCTTCTGTCTGAACAAACTTTTCGTCACATTTTAAAATGTCACACAATCCGAGCACCGACCCGCCCATCTCCGCCTGAGGAGTCGTCTTCGTAATGACGATGGTCTTCCCCAGTTTGGACTCCAGGTCCACTTTGTAATCTCGGTGACGCAGGAGTTCCCGCTTGACCGGCGGAGCCATTTTTCCTGAGAGGGACACCGTATAAAGATATCATCCTAAATAAAAATTCTAAACTGCAACTGCTGGGAAAACAGATTTCTGTTTTAAGATCTGCTTTATTTCTGTCCAAGTGTAAAAATAAGAATAGACAATCTGTATGAAATGATGTTTTAATCAGCAGAAAGAAGGAAACACAGTGGGTCAAAGAGAGTTCTGCAGGTTCTCCTCACCATCTCTCTTCTCGAGCTCCCTCTCCTCCGCCAGCCGTTGCTGAGCAAGGGATTCGTATTCGTCTTTGTCCCATTTCCGACGGAAGTCGTTCTTGCTTGACTGGAAGAGAAGAAGAAAAAGTTCATCCTGAGAAAGGTTTCCAGACTGAGAGAAAAGAATCAAACCCAAAAGGCTCCTCTGTGATCCCCACTTTATATTTCTTTACTGGATCTGATTATCTTTAGATGACATTTGTTGTGAATCACTGATAAACTGAAATTATCTGAATTCTGATCAATTATCTGATCAGATTTTAAACCAAGCACGTTTTTTGTACGCTGTTTTTTCTGATCTGAGCTCCACTTTGGAACTTTAAGTTAGTTCTCCTTTTAAATAAAACTAAACAAATTGTATTTCTGAGACAAAAAAATTTGTAAGCTATAATCATCAAAGCTACAACAAATAAAAGCTTGAAATATTCCACTTTGTATAAAGTATGAGAACAAGAACTGCAAAGATTTAAACATTGTGTGATCATAAGATAAGTAACCATTTTCTGACATGTGAAAAACTCAAAAAGTTATGTATATATATATATATAAAGTTATTTATATATTTTTATATACATACAGACTGTGTATATATGCGTGTATAAATGAGATCATTTATTATTCCTGAAGATGATAATGAAGAATCCAAACTTAGGTTCCTCTAAGTTACGCACAAAAGGATTGAAAAACTGTTTAAAAGAATAAACAGAATAAAAACTGGTGCACTTGAAATCCCAGATAATTAGGATTTTAGAAAAATATGTTTGAGGTTGAAAATGACTTTATTTTGACAGACCGGAAGTTGTGTTGTAGGCGCTGCAAGCTATGCTAGCTATGCTAGAATCTAAAGGTCTATTAGTCGTCAGTTTGCTTTGGAATAACAGCAGATACACACAAACAACTGTTACCGACTGTAACGTGTATATGGATGTAAATAAATCATAAAACCGTAAGAAATGCGTGATTAACGTTTAAGTTTTCGTCTGTTAGCATATTAGCCGCTAGTAACGGCGCTCCGAGGTTCTTCAAACAGCTGAATGTGAAACTTTAAGCGGTTGGAGTCGACAGAATAACGCGAACTGTACGGAAACTCACGTTTTATAGTTTAAAATTTTCAAATAAATTCTTTATACTATACTACTCAAAAACTCACCCCACTGCTAGACGCCATCTTGTTTATTCTGTTACCGGAAATGGCTGTAACTGATTTTTAAATTTTGATGAGCAGCGCCCCCTGCAGGAGGCAAGCAAATGCACAGAAAAAAAAGATGCAATTTGTTCTCAAGGAGAAATAAAAACAGAAAAACTGTTAACTGAAAACAGTGTATGTTTTGGAAATTGTGACGTTTAAAAATGATTTGTGTCTGAAATGTTGTCTTTGTAAGGCCAGTGTGCGACTTCTTATTCCTTTGACGCAGAAAGTTCGTCCAACAAGGGAACGGAGGAGATGCTGCCTGTAGACACCCGCCGAGTCTACTGTATGTTAAATTATTCCAGTATTCCAGAAGATTAGCGCCAGTGACCAGAAATGCCCCAGGTGTGAGTCAGGTGAGCCTCAGGCCCCGCCCCCTCCCCTTTGCAGCAGGTGTGCCTCATTATAAGGCTGAGAAAGCCGAAAGACGACTTGTCTGTATGAAGCGAAGAACAGAAATGTCTACCAGCGGAGTGGAACCCGCAGCCCAGAGTCCGCCGCTGTCCTCAAGGTACGAACCAGAACTATCACCTGCAGGAAGTATTCTGGGCTCAGAACTAGATTTCAGGATTTTGAGAAAAAGAGCGAATCAAGTCTAACTGTTTATTGTTGTTGGATTTCGATTTAGTTATAATTTTGTGAAGTGAATTTTGTGTATTTTTTCTGACCTGTTTGCTTTTATAGAGATTCTTAAATTTATCAGACTCTGACTGATTTTCAGAAGTTCTGGTATTGAAATTCTGAGTCTTGAATCCATTTTTGTTTATTTTGTCACCATCTGGACCTGCGGGTTGAGATATGCGGTGTATTTTCTCCTGAGCTTTGCCTCCCAGGCTCTGTGGTGTGATTTCAGAGTGAATTATCTGGAATCTGTTACATAAAACTGATTCACATCTTCCCCAAAATGTTCAGTTGTTGTAGTAATTAAATTCAAACAATAAAACACATTTAGATTCATTACACACAGCATGTTAGTGGTGTAACTGTTTTTAATGATTTTTCTCTTACAGCTAATGAACATTTTGTTTCTCAGAAGATTAGAATACAACATCAGACCAATGCAACAGATAATACAAACATGTTCCGTTATGAGGAAGACTGCTGCTTCCCTTCACTAGAGGGGTAACTCACAAAAGGTCATCGCCAAAGAAGCTGGCTATTCAAAGTATTGTATCCAAGCATACTAATGGAAATCTGAGTGAAAGGAAAGCATGGAAGAAAAAAATTGCACTGCAACATGGATACAAGCATTGAGAAGATTGTGAATCAATGTTTGTTTGAGGGAGATTCACAAGGCGTGGGCTGCGGCTGGAGTCAGAGCTTTAAGAGCCACCACACATGGATGTATCCCAGACATGGACTACAGCTGTCACATTCCTTGTTAAACAACTCCTGAACCAGAGATGATCTCAGCAGCTTCTTACCTGGGCTAAGGAGAGAAAAGCTGTCTGTTCCTCAGTGGTTCAAAGTTCTCTTTCCAGATGAAGGTACATTTCAAAATCAAACTACACGAGTCCAAAGAAGGAGAATCCCAGCTGCTGCAGGTCCAGTGAAGTTTCCACAGTGGATGATTTAGGGAGCCATGTCATCTGCTGGTGTTGGTCCACTGGGTTTTTATCAAGTCCAAAGTCAAGGCAGTTATCTACCAGGACACTTTAGATCACGTCACATTTGTCTCTGCTTACAAGCGTTATGGAAATGCTGATTTCATTTCCCAGCAGGACTTGGTACTGGCCCACACTGCCAAAGGTACCAACTGCTTTTATCACTATGGTAATGCCACCAAACTGGACTGACCTGAAACCCACAGAGACTCTATGGGCTGTTGTGAGGAAGGTGGTACCGTAGAACCAATGATGCAGATGACCTGAAGGGTCCTATCAAAGCAACCTGGGCTTCTGTATCAAACCCCTTTTATTGGTCAGCATTATAGTTCTGCTTTATCAAAAAGATTGGGTTTTCATTAACTGCAAACCAGAATAATCAAAACTACAGAAATTAATGCTTGAAATATTTCAGTGTGCAGAATAGATTGTTTTTTTTTTTAACTTGTGTTCAGAAATTTAGTTGAAAATCTAGAAGTTTATGGACAAAATAAAATTTAGCATTTTACCCAAACATCAAGTAAAGTTTGAATATTGTGAAAAATGCTGCATTAATCAATAAATCTCTTGGACCCATGTCCTCAAAGACCCTCAGAGTCTCTCAGAGCTCCTAACTGATCCTAAACATTCCTGCCAAGGACTCCCAGATTCAGCGTGATTCAGATCTTTGCTGAGAGCGACGACAAAGATTCCTCTTAGTGAGGAGCTGTGGTTGACCCCGTTGCTAGGTGTGGTTGACCCCGTTGCTAGGTGTGGTTGACCCCGTTGCTAGGTGTGGTTGACCCCGTTGCTAGGTGTGGTTGACCCCGTTGCTAGGTGTGATGTCTTTTAAGAGCTGATTGGTTGTTGCAAAAAAAACTGTGCTCCTAGTAATCAGTGGAGAGAGATGAACAGATGATGGAATTAAATAATAATAATTAAATCATGATGAAGCTTAAAAAATTAAATTGTCACACAGCATCAACATGTTTGAACGTAGCTTTTTTTTTTTTTTTTTTACATGGTCAACATTATTTTGATTTGCTTATGTTTACTCTCCCATGTTGGTCGTTTTCATACAGCATCTATTTAATGTTAAAATTTAGCATTTTACTGTGATCTCCTTTTAATGAGGTTTAGTTTGGTAAAACGACCAAAATAAAGAAAAGGTGGAGAAAACCAAACTGAGCAGAGCCTGCTGGTGGAGAAGAGAGGAGTGTTGAAAGGTAGATTTGGTCCTGGCATCCAACATTACCGGGACAGGTCAAGACTGCAAGCAGCCTAGTCTTTCCTCCTCAGCCTTTAAAATATGTTGTTTTTGTTTTTTTTTCCACTGGTGAAAATTTATGGAGGTCCCTGGAAAAGATGTGGTCTCTAAAATCTCTGCAGGACTTTTCTGCATTAAATCTGCCATCACAGAAGTAGAAATGAGCTATTGATACAAGCCCACGCCATGATATATCCGCATGTTATCACTAGTTGAATCGTAAGGAATCTGGTCCTTGGTTCAGATCCATCTTGGATTCTTCCAACCCCAGAGAAGCTGACTCCACCTCTTGACCAGGTTAACGTCAGGCTTCTTCTCTGCTCAAGAAAGGTCTGTGAATGTAACTTTATATTGCAGGCCAGGACAGAGTCCTGCTTGTTTTAGATGTTGCTGCTCATGCACACCTAAATTAAAAGATTCATTTATCTCCAACCTGCCACAGAGTTTTGCAGGAGCCTGCTAAAGATGAATTCATTTGGTTCTGGGGCCCTAAAAGACCAGAATCATCCACCCAGCTCTAAAGGAACGCAGCTTTTTTAAAACAGATCATTGTGAAGTTCAGAACTCTGATCCAGTGTCCTGCTCCTGCCACAGCTTCTCTTTCAGCCCCTGGTCTTGTGTTTGTGCCAAGGGTTGGTCTGCAGCCATGTGGAACGGCGTCCCCGACCTGCTGCCCTCTTCCTCGGGATGCTCCGCCCCCGAACCGTGGCTCCTGCCCGGCTGCAGCTATGTCTATGACAGCCTGGTCAGGTAGGTGGCACACCTGGTCACCTGCTTCTACTGGATGATCAGGTCAAATGCTGCCCTAAGTTTATTTTGCTTGAAGCACCTCCTAAAATGGTTTCTGAAATAAACCAGAGACAATAGTTTTATCAGAGCTAGATGTCTGAAATTTCCAGTTTCTGGGAACAACGTTTTTTTTTTTGGGGGGGGGCATTTTTCTTGAACAATCGTCTAAAAACGTAGGAACTGTGTTCTGATTTTTCCAGTAATCTGTCTCCGATCCCGTCTCCTCCGGCTACCAGTGGACTTCGAGGACGAGAGCGAACTGGGGGCAAACAGCGCAGGTTTTCCTCTTCACTGATCCGAATGAGTGAATGATCTGTTGCTCTGCCGGAACCATGAACTGGAAACCGGATAAAGCAGAAATTATGCTCCAAATCCAGTCTTCATTTGTTCATAGGTTTCCTTCCTATCATTCAGACTTTTCTGTATTTTCTTAAAGTGGTCTGGATCAACAGGTCTTTAGGCTTTTTGAATTTCTTTCAGGGGATTGGCTTCGTTTCATTTGGACTACATTAGATCCAGTCCGCAGACAGAAGTTGAAATTAATAATCAGACTTGAAGTTTTTGTGAAGATGTTCAGTCTAAATACTGTGGCGTTTTCTCCAAGCACATTTCCTGGAGCAGTTTTCTTCTTTCAGGTCGTCCATCTTGGAGCGGTGCATCCTCAAAGTGTCCACCAGCAGTGTGGCTGTAGGGACAGATGACGTGGACAATAAAAGGTGAGACTTTGGACTCAGTTGATCCTGATTGATCAGCCTGAGAAACGGAGACTGGAAGCTTGATATTTAATCTCTTAACGGTTTCAGTCAGGAATTCTGTTTTACCAATGGATGAACAGAGAGTTCAGGATGTTTTGGCATAATTTTAATAAAATCTGATTATAAAAAAGGTTTGGCCTTTCTGGTGACGGGTCAGAGTTGGAACTGTACTGCCTCCACTGAACCTTCTGCCCATGGTGGTGTAAGTTCTATAGAAGAACATTCTTTGTAGCTCAGACTTTGATTTGTGTCCTTCAGGGCTCCGTTCTCCCGCTGCTACACCCGCCTGCCAGACCCGGCCAACACTGAGACCAACGCGGCGGTCCTGAAGCGGCGGCAGAAACAGATCCAGTACGGCAAGAACACCAGTGGCTACCAGAACTACCTGCAGCAAGTCCCCAAGTGAGAAAACATCATTTTTTTTTTTCTGGTTTTAAAGGCATAGGCCCCGTCCCTGATGAACTGATCTCATCCTCAGGCACTTGAGGGATCCAAAACTCCACCCATCCACTCCCAACAAGTACCGGAAGTACAGCCGACGTTCCTGGGACATGCAGGTGCGTCTGTGGAGGCGGGCGCTGCACCTGTGGGATCCTCCGACCAGTGGCGAGCCAAACACGCCGGACCCAGTGGAGCAACTGTAGGTGGAGCCTGTGGGTTTTGAGCTGTAGAAATTGAATGCCTGGTTCTGATGAATAAAATGGTTTCAGCTTCAGACACCCTCTGCTGGCAGATCACAGGATGAATCTAACTCTTCTCAGCACCTAAAACAAACACATTAGTTCTTAAATGTAGGGAACATCTCACCTTATTTTGTCTTCCAGAAAATCTCAGAATAAATTAGACCTGCAGTCTGAAAGTGATTAGTGTTGAAAATGCCTGACTGTGATGGAAATGAACTCCCATCGTCTCCCGTCTGTGCAGGCAGAGCCAGCTGGCCAAGATGACGTCAGACCTGTGTGAGGATGGAGGAGACGAGCAGAGAGAGGAGACTCCTGCAGCCTCTGAAGCCTCCTCTGTGTCTCCTCTGTCTGTGGACGTTCCTGGAGGCTGGACCGTCCCACTGTCCCCGGTAACGCTGCATAGTAACCAGCAGATAATGATCAGAGGACGACATCGGCATGTTTGTTCCTCCAGTTTTGTTGTTAATAAGATGTCCAGGAACTAAAACCAAATGCTGAAATAGATTTTAGTTGTTCATTCCTCTTCTATAGCTGCAAGTCCTTGCAGGGGGCTTGAGCCTTTCCCCAGCAGTCACTGTGCAAGAAGCAGGTTGGACTTTAACATCCAACCTGCTGGAGGAAAACAAGCTCTGTGGGGTTAGAGGTCCTTACCCACTGAGATTCAATGAGAACAATTTATTTTTTTTCCAAAACTTTAGAAAGTTTCTTGCACTGCATCAGTTTAGTTTTCCTTTTGAAGATCAGTCCTGCGGATCTGAGCGATCAAACGGGAAAAATAAAACGGCATTAAGTTCATGAGTTTAGACCAACCAGTTTGGCCCTGATGGGTTCATGTTTAGACTCTAAAAGACAGGAATTATCCCAGTGTCTTAAACTGGAACACAGCCTGATGTATTTCAATGACTCGGATGGAGCAAAGTTTTTATTTTTAAAAGGAAATGACAAATTCAGCAGAAATGTTATTCCTCACAAACTGCTGGTACTGGGTCCTAACTGAACCCGTCGGGTCCGAACAGGTCGCTGAACACACAGCCAGGGTTGGGTTTGGTCAGGGTTCAACTGGTCCACATTTCAGACGGCTTTTCTCCTGCTCAGTGCTGCGGATTATTCCTACGAACTGCAAGAAGAGGTCCGATTCTTCAGGCTTTAAAACTCGATGAATGTTCTTTTATCCTGTCTAAATCTGAAGCCGATGACGTGTAAACAGGGATTTTGAATGACTTAGAATGCATCTAACCTCAGGGCCCATATTCACAAAGATCCTCAGTCTCTGAGAGCTCCCATCTTAGCTAAAACTCAGCTTCAGAGTGATTCAGATTGCTGCTGAGGAGACGACAGACACCTCTTAGTGTCACACCTGAGGTAAACCACAGCTCCTCACTGTCTTCCAAGGGCTGTGATTGGATGGTAAAAGAAACAAGAAAAAATCTGCTCCTAGTAATCAGTGGAGAGAAATGAACTGATGAGGTTTAGTTTGGTAAAATGACCAAAACAAAACGGAGGAAAAAAGGTGGAGAAAAGTGAACTGAACAGAGGAGCAGAACCTGCAGGTGGAGAAGAGAGGAGTGTTGAAAGGTAGATTTGGTCCTGGGATCACGGTGGGAACAAACAGGCATTCCCATCAGATCAATGCGTCGTGGCCTCTCGCCTAGGGGTCGGAGAGCAGGGCATTTGCATCTTGTAGGGGCTACAAGTACTCTGGTTCGAATCCCACAGCCTGCTGCTGGGTCCCTGAGCTAGACCTTTAACCCCTGAATGCTCCCCGGGTGCCGCACAACGGCAGCCCACTGCTCCCTAAGGAATGGGTTAAATACAGAGGATAATTTCTCCATTACGAAATCTATAAAGTCTATATTACTATGATGAATTAGCTTAAGGGAGGTTGACCTTTTACCTGTCCTGCTGCTGAAACTATTTAATGTCCCCATGGGGGATGATAAAGTTAATCTTATCTCTATATTAATAATTGTATGATTGTTCTAGAAGTTTATGTTCTCATTGACCGGAGTGGATCCCTGCACCATGGAGCCGGTAGCGTGTTGTTCATTGTAGGAGAATATCTCTCCTTTCTCTCTTTCCTCCATCTTCTCTGCTTCAGACACTCTTAGGATCACTAAAGGTCCTCCTCACTACTCTGAACATCTCCTCACGTTAGGAGCTCTCTGAAGGCCTCAGATGATTCATGAATAACTTTTATCTCACCGAGGGAAAATTCTAACCAAAATCTTAGCAGTTCAGTCACTCAAATTGACTCCGATAAAGATCAGGTTCCATATTCACAAAGAACCCTAAGATTAAAAGTAGCTCCCAGTGACATTCTAAGAATGGAGAAATTCTGTTTTCCTTTTTTCATCAGCGGGAGACGAGACGCCAGCCTCTTCGCTCTCCTCCTGGCCTCAACTACTCCTACAGGAGTCGGCTGACCCCTAACGATGGCATGAACGACTGGCTCCGCCTCCTGATGGAGACCGACCAGACTCCAGGTGAGGTCGCCCTCATCATAACGCTTAATCGCAGAGCAAAGCTCTTATTTCTCCAACCTTGGCTTGGTGGAAGGAAAACCTGCGCTTTAACAACTTATTGGCCAACTGTTTTGTTTTTGAGGATCTTAAGATCTGACTGATGTCTAAACATGAAACAAAGTTTGCTCCAACATGGGCTTTTTTGCTTTTTCCCCCTCATAAGAACCAAAACGTGCAGTTAGTATTTTGTAACACTTGAGCGCAGCAGAGATGAGGTAAAACGCTGCAGTGGATTTCAGGCCAAAGTTACTTTCAGGTTCTTGTTTGAGAAGGTAGTGAATGAACTGAAATTTTTATTTGGACACATTTTTACAAATTTTGAAACTACTTTCAATTCTGGAAGGAAATTTAAAAAACTAAATTTAAGACTATTGTGTTTATTGAACTGACTTTACAAAGAGCCTTGAGGGGACATGTGTTGTGAATTTGTGCCACATAAATAAACTGAATTTATTTCTCCATATAAACATTTTTGTTTTCAGTGTTCCTGTAGGTAAGGGTTGGATCAGCACCGGTTCCAGCTGCGTAGTTTAACTCTTAGTTCTCCGCTCTGTCTCCTTAGATTTCGGCTCTGATGACCAGCAGGTCCCTGTGTTTTCTGACCAGCTCTTCTGGAACCCATACTGATGATCCAATTTGAAGCGAGCCCTGTTCGACCCGTCGTTGACTAAACTGAGCGTGACCTCGTTATTTGCTGATCCTGAACATGTTTCAATGTGTGGTTTTGGAGCATCCAACTCTCTTGTCTTTCTAAGATCGCCACTGACTTCACCTACAGCAGGGATCTGATCCGAACCCCATCCGCCCCCTCTGGTCCTGGGGGGGGGGGGGCACTTTATGGTTTGCACTTGTTTTTGTTGAACTACGTAAGACTGAGCACCTGTCACCTGCGTCGCACCAGAGTCCTGCACTGAGGAAAGAGTCACGAGTTTGTCCTGGATTCCTGTTTCTCACTCGCTTGTTCTTTGGTCCTTCACCTTCATCCGCTGCTCCTCCTCCTCATGTTTCTTTTTAAAAACAAAGCCTCTGGTCAATGAGGGGAAACGCTGCCACTTTGTGTTCTGAGATTTCTTTTACTTCTCTGTGCTGCTTTATAAGTAAAGTGAAATGTGATTAATAAAGATGTAAATAAAGAGTTAGAAACCCAACAGCTGATCTGCTCTCTTCTTCTGATCAACCTTAAAAACCATTAAACTTCTGTTGGTGGTTTTTGTTTCCCTGAAATTCTGAGTTTGCTCAAACTGCTTGAAGTTGATCCCAGGTTGTTGGCTTCTGTTTCTACACCTTATTTTGAGAAATGACCACAGATTAGAAATGTACAGGTTCACAGTGCTTCTTCATGCTGGAAAATCCTCAGATCATCGGCAGATGGTTTCTGGACTGTTAAACGATGCCTATACCATCATGGTTTATCAGAGAAGATGACTTTACTTCAGGATGTCCTTGAAGGGTTTTTTTTTTTTTTTTTTTTTTTGGCTAGAAGAGCCTTCATCACCCTCTCTGCTTAAGCCTATCTTACTGCCACTTTGCAAGCTCTGTACTGGTGTGATTGTGAAGGAGAAATGGTCTAGAAATTTGCTGGAGTCTCTTGGATGTCCTGAAACCTTGTTCTGCAGCCAACTGTCTGCTTGACGTTTGATGATCCAGAAAACTGTTCTTTCATCAAGTTTCCTGCATCTGAGGCTGTTTTGATGCAAAGTGAAGTGGTTTCTGCTCATGCTGCACAACAATGTAAACCATCGGCACAAAAACCGAACCTACAAAGTTTGTAAAAAAAACAAAATTGTGATTCCACTTCTGGGGAATTCCTGGACTGGTCCCACTGAGAAGACTGAGACCCAGAGCTCATTGGTGGGATCATCCCTTCTGGCCTGGGAAGACTACTGGATCCACCAATCTGGAAAGTGTTGCTATGGAGATGGACGTCTCTGCTTCCCTGCTGTGGCCTGTAGCATCTGTGGCATCATCTTAGGCAGTTGGGGCTGGACAGACAGATGTTTCTTAGGCCAATAAAACGGTAACAAACAGCAGCAAAACAAGTATCTGTGGTGGAAACAGGAGCATTATGAAGATTACTTTGTAATGGTTCTGATTAAAACTGACTTCTGTATTAGTCCATTTTACTGAGCAGGATTCAGTTGTATATATAAAAAGCGACATACTGTATTTTAGTTGGACCTGTCTGATGTGGTCAAGCGGGGTGTGTTTTGGCTGCATCTTAAAGCTCCAATTCTAAAACCTGTAAATGTTGGACAATAACGCATCAATCACAGCTGATATTAGCTGTGTTTTAAATAGTTTCATTCTTTGGGCTAAAATGGACCTCTGTGCTCTAAATGACAGCATTTGATTAATTTCTGACCTGGAAGTCGGAGTGTTTGTGGGAATTTAGAACAAGTATTAGCAGACCCTAAACTTTTACAGGGATCTTATGACAAACACAAAGTAGTGCAGAGCTGTGAAGTGGAAGAGAAATTACACAAAAACAAATCTGAAAGATGCGTGTGCATTTGTATTCAGCCCTCTGAGACAGAACTCTGTAGAACCACCTCTGGCTGCCGGTCCAGCTGCAGGTCTTTTGGGGGGTTTTCTCCACCAGCTTTCAACACCTAAAGACTGAAGGTTTTTGACCCTTCATTCAAAAACTTTTTAAGCTCAGTCAGATTGGATGACTAACATCTACAAACATCAGATTTAGAGTCTTCACAGATTCTCAGCTGCATTCAGGTCTGTACTTTGACTAGGCCATTCTAACACATGAATCTTCTATGATCTAAAACATCTCACTGTAGGTCTGGCTGCATGTTTAGGCTGGTTGTCCTGCTCGAATGTGAACCTCCACCCCAGTCTCAAGAAAAGCATCCCCACAGCATGATACAGCCACCACCATGGATCACTGGTAGTGTGTTCAGGGTGATGTGCAGTCCATATCACAGTGTTTTGAATGTAGGCCAAAAAATGTACTCTTGGTCTGATCCGATTAGAGCAACTTCTTCCACACGGCTTCTAGTAGGCTGCAAATTGAACTTCTTCAGGCGTTCTTTCAGCAGTTTAACAATCGCCATTCTTCCATTCAAGCCAGATCTGTGGAGTGTACCACTAATAGTTGACACAAGGATGTATTCTACTACCTGAGCCTTGAGCCTCTGGAGCTCCTCCAGAGTTACCTTGGTCCTCTCAGCTGCTTCTCCGATTGATGCTTTCCTTGTCCAGCCTGTCAGTTTAGGTGGATGTCCATGTCTTGGTAGGTCTGCAGATGGTCCATCCTCTTTCCATGTTCAGATGATGGATTGAACAGAGCTCTAGGAGATGTTCAAAGCTTGAGGTAGAACTTAGCCCTGCTTTACAACTGAACCAGAACATTCTCCCTGACCTGTCTGCTGTGTTCCTTGGTCTCCATGATGCTGGTTCTTTAATGTTCTCCAAAGAACCTCTGAGGCCAGAAACAGAACAGCTGCATTTAAGACTCAGGTTAAATTACGTACAGCTGGAGTCTGTTAACTGATCAGGTAAAGGTGGGCTGGTGTAGCTGCAGACTGGTGATGGTGGAGGTGTGCAGCTACAGCACTGTGATTTCTGCAGGTTTGTCATTTAACCACACAGGCTTTAGAAAGAGACAACAGAGCTCTTGCTGTAAACAAGCTATTGTCGGCCAGGAAACTACAGCTCCCATCACCCCCTGCGCTGCAACCTTCTTTTCCTTCAGCTGGATTATTTTTTATTTTTGCAGGATTTCTGGCCTGATGTTCGACTGTTTGCGGTGTGCAGAGGGTGGAGACGTAAAATAAGAAAAGAGGAGCAGGTGCTGATGATGAAGCATGAAGCATCGCTCCTCCTCCACCTCCTCCTCTTCATCCACCTCCTGGCACCGTAAATGTTATTTATGAATGCCCTCCGCTCACGGGCGTGTGCGCGCAGGATTTCCATTAATATGTTGGGTAATTAGGGGACATCGTACTGAGATCAGAACCGATCTGCGGGTCGGTACCGGAGCCAAACAACAGAATATTTGCTTTGATTCATTTCGGTGGGTTCGGTGCTGCTGCTCCTTAATAATACTGGATCAATACACCGAACACCGGAACCGCTCGCTTCGACACCACACCAGGTAAGCTGCCGTCATGAAGATCGAAAATGACTATGTTCGGTTCGGTTGTGGTTCAGATCCATCTGCAGCATCCCTCCGTGTCCCCCCCCCTCTCCCTCTCTCTCACGGCGTATGGGGCTCACAGGCCGGCCTCTCTGAGCCAGCAGCTCCGCTGCGATCATCCAGGCTGGCTGGGAGGTAGCAGGCCTGTAACGGATCATCAGCGGAGGATCTCTGCCTCATGTCGGCCGGTTGTTTATTCAATCTGTGCCGCTAACAGGGCCGTTAGCTGCCGTTAGCCGCCTGCCCGGTGCCCGGTGGATTCTGTTTACTGCTGTTACCCCCAGTAGCCACCAGTTAACTGCTGTTCCAGTTACCCACTCTGATAGCAGCCCTGTTGGTTGCCCTGTTAGACCCCATTGCCCCCAGCACCTCATTAGTCTTCCCAATCGGCCTCGTATTTACCCCCCATTAGTACCCAATAGGTCTCTGTTAGTACCAGTTAACCCTACTTTTAGTGTTACCCCTTTTATTACCCTCTCATACACCATTTATCTTTCTTTTAGACCCATCAACCCTCAACTTGGCCCCTATTTTCCCTCGGTCAGCCATCCTTAGTGGTACCCCTCTCTGTTACCCCAGCACTCCCTTTTGCCACCCCATTAGTCCTTGTTACCCCGGTTAACTCCTGTAAATGTTACCATCTCTGTTAGCCAACCCAGTTAGACCCTGTTACCCACTCCAATGTTTACCACTCTGTTAGCCCCTTACCTCCAATTAACCCCATTAGTGTTACCTCCTCTGTTTGCCCCTGTTACCCCTCCTTTAGCCACCCCTCCAGCCTTTATCTCTCTCTTACCTATGTAGTTAGCCCTTGTTACCCCTCTTTTAGCCACTGTTATCCTCTGTTACCACCCATTTTGCCCCTATTAATGTTTGCCCCATTAGCCCTTGCTACCCCTCTTTTAGCCAACCTGTTGGACCCTATTATCATTCTTCTACCCACCCCATTAGCCCTTTTAGTGGTACTCTCTCTGTTAGCCACTTGTTAATTTTCTTTTTGTCCTATTACCACTCCTTTTAACGACCTTGTTTACCCCCGTGAGACCCTTTCAGTGCTACGTTCCCTGTTAGTTTCCCTTTAATGCCCTTTTTGGTTGTTACCCCTTCTTTTAAGCTCCCTCTTAGCCACATTAGCCCCAGCACTGTTGCATCCGGCTCTAGGGGCACCATGACATCTGACTCCAGTGGCACCATAGCTAGCTGTTGCATCTTGCTCCAGTTGCAGCATAGCCTCATTGTGTTTATGGTGGTGCATGTCTTTGTGTTAGCTTCACATTTCATTCAGCACTAGTTTTGTGTCTCTGTGGTGATTCTATCTGGCAGGTCACGTCTTCCTTGCAGTAGCATTGCTGCTACAATGCTGTAAATCTCCCCGGCAGCGTCGTACCTCCTTTTGCAGTAATGTCATGTTGGCTGTGGTGACATTGCGGCTTCTCTGCGTTGCTTCGTTTTTGAAGTGCTTTTTGTAACGTTCTTTGTTTTGTTTGATGGTTTGTTGGCTAAGCAAAGCGTTGATTAGGCTAATCTAATCGGCCTCCAATTTTAGTCTAAATTGGTTACATGATGTTGTCGTAAAATGGGCTGGATTAGTGTAATTAGTGGTTGAGAGGAGGCGGAAGTAAGATTGAGCAGTCCACACATCCATGACCAAGCACGCTTTTCCAAAAAACTCTCTACAATGGCTAGTGGCGCATACTTCCGACATCATTAATCAGTAGCTCTTAAAGAGATATCACACAGTTGCAACTGATACAGTGTCTTTGTCCTCTCCAGGTGTGTTCCCAGGGCAACAGCTGACTGACGATGCCCTTGTGATAGTAGGTGGGGCTGCATGGGCCTGAGGGGGTAAGGAGGTGGAGTCTCTGCCTTAAGCCCCTCCCCCTCTCCTTCCTGCCACAGACCAAACGGACGGGAAACAAGACAGTTCTCCCTTCCCTCTTCCTCCTTCCCCTCTCTCCTCCCTGTTCTTACCCCCTCCTGACCCTACCTCTTCCCCGCCTCTCTCCCCCCTTGTCCTCTGCCGCCATGCTGTGGTCTTGCTGCTGGTGGGGAGCCTGAGGAAACAGACTCTGGCAGGCGACCCTGCTCAGCCAGGGGACTACGACTTGGTGAGTTTCTCAGCCAGTCTGTGTCAGTATTACTGTCTGTGAGAAATTAGGTTAAAAGTTGAACATTCTGATCCATGAAGGTGTTTCAGTAAAACCAAAGCTGATGGTTTTCTTTCAGTCCCTGCTGGACCCGAAAACCCTCCCAGAGCGGTGGCCCCCAGATGGCTTGATGCCTGGTGAGTGTTTAAAGTTTTGAAGGGCACTCTTACTGATATTTAAGGTAGTGATCTGCTTTTAATCAGTTGCATATTTTTAAGAAAGGTGGGATTGTGGCTTTCTCTCTCTGACTGCTGTAAACAAATGTATCACGCAATCCAACCAATTAGGTAATGGATGAAACCTTAATGTCTTTCCCAGTGCTACTGTTATCTTTCCTTTCACTTGTTAGGGTGCTTTTACTTCTGCATAGCAAAAAATATGCTTCTAATGATGCGCAATATAAAATAACTACCCACAAATATTGTTCTGGTTTATTATCTGACTATGGGTACTGGACATTTTTCCCTGAACTTTCCGGAACCTTTTAATCCCCTTAGGTGTGTTTGTATTGTGCGGTCTGAAAAAAGTGCCATTTACATAGATTACATGACCTGACACTGAGCGTGTTCTTCTTCTACTGCAGTGTCAAGGCGATCTAGGAACACAGATCCCTCCCTCCATCCCTCCTATGAAATTTAAGACAGTGTCATAGCTTTTTACCTCTAAACCTAAATTAAAATCACTTAAAACTCTTAAGAAGCTTGTCCACATATCCTTAAAATTTAAAGCCTATGAGATGTCTTCCATAAGGAATGGTACCCACAGTAGAAGGTGCTCCATTTAAACTTAGAATCAGTGAATGATTAACAATCCTGGGCAGCTGTGATCACTTCAATCTTTGTCTCAGAATATAAATGCTGAACAATATTTTAAATTTGATGGTTAAAATCTCCTAACGGCTTTGATGCAGTGTTGCTCTCTCTGTGAAGATAGTAAAAGCAGATGTTTGTGCTTCCTTTAATTTAATATTTTTACTAAGGTTGGCAGATTTTGTTAATGTATTTGAAAGCAAACTCTGTAAAATTTTATCATATTGAGCATCAGTGGCTAGGTTTAAATATTGTTTACAAGTAAAACTAAAGAATTCCTGATGTTTAATTTGAAGGTAACAGAAAATATGAACTTTAAAACTGTAAAAACTGGGAGATTTATTGTAAAAAAAAATGCTGGGATGATTAAACCAGTAAAAAAAGCTCACTAGAAAGCTCTGCCTATAGATAAGGGTTGATACAAAAAGCCCTACAAGGACAGTGCTTTTTTACCCACCGTTTCACCTGGCCTTCGGTTCTGCCACAGAAAATGATTGTAGTTCCTGAAAAGGTTACTGCAGTGGAAACGCACCTCAAGGTGCATATTTTTTTGCTCGTAACTTATTTAGTTTAGAAAATAAATGACAAATATTTTATGATTTTTTTTTTTTACATGTCCATTTGTGTTTCCACAGAGAGCAGCTACTGGCAGCTCTGCCCTCCCTCTAAGACCAGCCTGCAGGGGGGGTTACTGAGCTCTAGTTTCCCGCCCGGCCCTGTGCCTCTGGTTCCCCCTGATGCTCACCTGCAGGAAGGCAGCAACCCCCTGGAGGGTGGGCCCTCTCACTCTCAGCATCAACGGCCCTTGGTGCCCAGCACCTCAGCATCCGAGCTGTCCCTCTCTGGAGCGACAGTGCCCCCTCCAGGTCCTGGACTCCCTCCACCTCCTCCCCCGCCCCCTAAACGTCACTGTCGCTCGCTGTCAGTTCCCGAGGACTTGTCACGCTGTCGCTATACATGGCGTCCCAGTGCCTCTCGGGTCTGGACTCCTGTCAGTCGCCAGCAGTGCCATGGTGGAACTGGTGGAGGGGTGGCAGTGGGAGCAGGGGGTATAGGGATGGCAGTGGTAGGGGGCGGAGCCTGTCCTCTCCGTGCTCCTAGCTCATCTTTGAACTCATCGCTACACTCCTCTTCTAGCCCTACCTTCTTCAGCTTAGCGCTGTCTCCGGACTCCCCGCTGCCATGGAGCTTCCCCTGGGACCCCAGCGAGGCAGCGGCAGGGGGCGGAGCCTGCTGCTGCTTCTTCCCTTCCCCCTCTTCCTGCTCATCTTCACCCTCCCCCTTGCATCCGCCTCCCCCTCCTCAAAGGCGTTTCTCCCTCTCACCGGTGCTCATCAGAGACTCAGCGGCCTCAACCTTCCTTCCTCCACCTCCCATTCCAAGCCAGGTGGCGGCACCTCCACTGGGCTGTGCCACTACTGCTGGAACAGCTGCAGGGGGGCCGGTACCCCCCTCCCCCTCCTCTGCCTGCAGCACGCCATCTTCTCTCCGGCGCAGCCTCCCGCCGCAACTTCCGCGCTGCCACTCTCAGCCCTGTGATCTGTTACTACTTAAACCGGGTCTGAAGAGGCGCCGGGACCCAGACCGACCCTGCACCCGACCTGTCCTCGACTTCACTAAAATGACGCAGGTACTGGATTTGTTTGTGTGTTTGTAGGCCCCAGTTTAATTAGATTAATATCAACATCTCTGAGAACACATTAGTTATTTTGCTTTTTATATGATGTTTTTTATTTCCTGTTTTTGTTAATCGATGATTGATGTTGGCATTTAGAAGTACAGTTCTGTTGTAATGTCTGGATTGGGTTTTTATTCTTTATACAGTGATTGGAAAACATTTAGCTCAAGTACAGATTTCTTCTGTTTTCATTTGTTTTACTTCTTTGAGACGCATTCATAGTTAGACTTGCTGGTGTTATTTGGATCACTGTCCTGCTGCAGAACCCAAATGTGCTTGAACATGACATTCTTCTTCAAGATTTTCTACTCTAGAGCAGAATTTATGGTTCCATTAATTTCAGTAAGTCATTCAGGTCCTGAAGCAGCAAAGCAGCCACAGACCATCATACTACCACCACCATGTTTGACTGTTTGTGGGACCGTTTTTGGGACATTTCAATAAGGTCCACTTTTGTTTAGTGAGTTCACATTCCAACATGCTTTTAGGTAAATGTGAGGCAGACCTCTGTGTTCTTTTGGGTCGGCAGTGGTTCTGGCTTTGGTACTCTACCATTTAGGCTATTTTTCCCCAGTCTCTCTTTCTTATTATTGAATCATGAACTCTTACCTTAATTGTGGCATTGAGGCCTGTAGAGCTTCAGGTGTTGTTCTTGGTTCTTTTCTGACCTCTTGGGTGAGTTTCAAGGCTTTCTTGGAGTAATTCTGGTAGGACAGCCACTCCTGAAAAAGTTCATCCACTGTTCATTGTTCTCTCGAGTCCCACAGCCTGAGAAATATTTTTGTAACCCTTTTGGACTGATGAAGGTTAGTTTCTTATCTGTTTTTGATTTTCCCTAGATCTGTGTAGGATGTGTTTGTTTTTTAGATCTTTTAACCTACTCCATGTTATTATTTGGGCGATTTCTTGATATTACCCGTCTAGTAGTAATCAGGCCTGGATTTGGCTTGTGAAATCAATCTCAGCTGTCCAAAAAATGTGCTTGAAAACATCTATTGGTGATTCTCAGCCTTCCAGAACATGACAATCCTAAGAAGCTAACTCAGTTTCTTCTCATATTTCTACTCCTCTAAATTTTAAGACACAAAACAGCAACAACACTAAAGGACGGCTGAACACTGAAGTGCCAGCTCATGTGGTCAAGACTTTGGTGTTCATCTACACCTCAAGGACAAGAGGTCACCATTATAAGATAGCAATGTGCACAGTTTAGGACATGTGGTTTGAGGGAGCTTAGCTCAAACCTTTATAACACCTAAACACGACAATGCAGCCTCAACTTGTTCTGCAACCATGCACAACTTTTAACCAAAACAACTCACAACAACAATGTTGGCATTGTTGAGAAAATCTTTGGATCATTATGTGAAAACAACACAAACATTGAGCTGAATGGAGAGGAGGGTCAGTGAATTATGTGACCTTAACAGCCTCATTAGTGACCTTAGTGGCCCTGTTAATGGGATTGTTGTGATTACAACCTTAAGCTTGTTAGTTTCAATCCAACTGTAGTAGCTTTTTGAAAGAAAGTGAAATATCTTCAAGAAAAAGTCCAGTTGCCTTCTATTTGAGCACCCTTGTTCAGTTAATCAGTTAATTCACGCTGTAATAAGGAGGCAGTTATATTCTCACACTGGACGGGGTTGGTTGGACTCGCTGTTCTTCATTAATAACAGAAATCGTTATTCAAAAACTGCATTTTGTATTTACTTAGGTAATTAATTTGTAAAATTGGTTTGATCTGAAATCATCTTAATGTGACGCATGGTGCATTTCTCAGCTCTTCTTTAAGTCTAGATTTTACTTTAAAGATTGCCCCACTGAACTGGAAAAACATGAAAGCCAGATCAGGACTTTAGCTCACTTATGGACTTTTGTGGCTCTTTTCCCTTGTTGACCACCTCCTTTCGTCCCTACAGACACGCAGCATCGACCCACAGTGCCTGGAGCGCAGTGGCGGAAGGTTAGCCTGTGGTGGTGATGTTTGCATGGGTATGGAGGCCTTCATGGGCGACTTTCGGGGCTCCTGCTCGCCGGCTGAGTGCCTGGGCAGGACCAGCATCGGGCCTCTAAGCGAGAGCGACGAGGAATGCCGCGAAGATGACGAAGATGAAGAGGAGGATGCTGAAGAGCGCGAGGCAGCCCAGCAGGCGGTGTTTGAGAGGGATTGTACAGAACTGGATTTAAACTTGATAGAAGAAAACTGACCTGTCTGTAAAAGACGACTGTTCTGTTTCTGTTTTCTAATTGAGTTTTATTTTGAAATGACCCGACTCCAGCTCTTTTTCCTGTCCCACCATCCTTAAAACACTCGGTGACTCCACCCCACCAATCAGCAGAGCTCTCAGGAACAACATCTTCTCCCATTTGGACGAGCTGATTACTGACAACAGTGATGATGTGACTGTTGGCGTTAAAGACTGCAGCTGCACCTGGAGGCTCCGGTTCGTGTCATTCAGACAGGTACGAGCTGCGGTCCAGGTATCTTCCGACCTGCAGAAAAATGTCTGACAAGGCATACACCATGCCGCAGCAGCCGGCCCAAAACAGCATCACCACGCCAGCTGTACAGTCCTGAACCATCACAGAAACCAAAACATGGTCCAAACGAGCATGTCCATCTTCATAACTGCAACCAAACCTTCTAAAGCCACCAGAGAGAAACGCATTCGGACTAAAACATAAAATTTGAACTGATCTGAAAAGAAAAATCTTGTTAACGAAGCTTTGATGTTGTCAGGCAGAGACCAGACTAATCAGTTACAGGTAACTTCAGGATGAAGGATGAAGTTTGGTTCTAGTGTCCAAAGTCCAAAATAATCTTTATGCCAAAGATGAAATAAAAAATGAATACATAAAAAATGTAATACATAAAAAAATATAAAAAATTAGATAACTTCTCATTTGGATTAAAAATTAATTGTTTTTGCATCAGATGACAATCAACAAGAGCCTTAAAAATAAGTCTGAAAATGTTTTAAATTGTTTCAAATGTAATCATGAAGGTCTTTGAGTGATGAAAAACAGCAGATCACAGTATTTAAATTATTTATCCAAAAACATAATTAAATGCTTCACAGTTCTGTTTCAGTTCCTCATTTGCACAGCTGCACCTGCTGCTGTCGTGTGACCTGGTCGTGGTGATGTGTTCAGGGTCGCTGCACTTCTGCGGTGGCGTCCTGTCGGTCAAACTGAGGGCAAAAAGCCACTGATGCTGTTGTTCACCCGAGTGTTTGCACATTCCTGTTGTACACGACTGTCAAGAACTACCAGTGTGTGTGTGTGTGTGTGTGTGTGTGTGTCTGTGGGGGCTGTGACATCACACCCTGCTGGTCATGTGACTTGTGCTTAGATTGAATCCATGTTTAATCCACTAACAGTGGGGAAAAAGCTGCTTTAACATAGTTTTACGAAGTTTCTTCTAAAAACAAAACAGAACAGTTCATGTTTTCAATTAAAATCTTTTAGCCATCATGACTGAAGGCTTGGATTTAAAAGAATATAAAACTGCTCTAATGAAGTTGAGAAGTTATTTTTTGTTTAGCAAGGCTCATTTTCCAGTTTTAGCCTGTGCAATCATTCAGCGTTGTGTGGATCCCAGCAAAAAGAATAAAAAAATCATGGAAATAAAATCTAATTACAAACTGACAACATGGGTTTCAAAGCGTATAGCAAAAAGATTTAAGATTGCAATAAAATGCAAAGCAGAACCATAAATCGGGTAAAACCGGTACAAAAATACTTCTGGGATTGAAATGCACGTGTAGCGTTTCTAAGTTCACAGGAAAATTTGTTTTCCTCGTTATGGATTCAGAAGAGCAGGTATAAAAATCCCTCAAGTCCTCAGTCAGAAGGGGTTAAGAGAAATATTACTGGAGTTTTACTTATTTTGTGAAGGTCTGCATTGATAATTTTTGAAACAAAATAATTTTGACTAAAACTATAATTGTTTTTACTGCCTGATCCAGCAGTTCCCAAAGCTGGGGATCGGGACCCAACTTAAAGACTCAAACTACAAAGTGTGTTGATAAATCAAACAAACTAAAAATATTTAGCACAAATAACCTATTTAAGCCACAAATGCAACAGCAAAGGAAAATAGTTTTTACGAACAGATAAAGCTGTATAATGGCTGTTGATGCCGTTTGTGTTTTCGCTGTTCCCCTGTTTAATTGACTTGGTAAGAATGCACGTGAACTCAAGCAATAGTTGGGGCTGTAAGTCTACTGTAGTTTGTGAGTTAGAAGATGTAGATTTTGGGAACCAATGGTCTAAACAGTGACATGGATTAAGGGTTGATAATTATCAGCATTTAAAGTTGCAGGACTGGCTCTAGAACCAGTCCTACATTAGTATTGATGGGATTTGGTGTAAAATGTAGTTGATGTGTTTTGTTTAGTCCGTTTTTTATTTGCTAGTAAAAAAGTAATACCAGTTGCTGCCAATATACAACATTACATATTTTTTATTGTTGTAATTTCATTATTCTTTGTTTTTTTTAGGCCGGTTTTGGGGTCTCCGTTACAAGCCTAAAACAAGTTTGCCTTTTAAGTCTGTTGCATGTTGCTGAATGAAGGATCTTCCATTACTGCCAAATGATCTGCTAACCACTATGTCAGGACTGAACTGTGATTGGTTAACTTGACTAAACCGTTAAATCTGGATTCAATCTCAGCACTAAGAAGTCGCAGAAACGGCAAATTGGACTCTATTCAAACTAAACACACATTAAGCATCTAAACATTTTAGTTTGACTGGTTGTTTGAGCTGATGACTTTTTTGCTGATTGTTTCACATCTTGTGAGGTTTCAGATTGATTAACGTTGCTTTTACCTTTTACAGGCAGATAATCCAATCCAGTCGCTGTTTAGCAGCTTTTCTCTTAGCTTTGATGCATAAAAAAGGACACAGTGGAATCAAGATTTTCTTTCCCTTTTGGGTTTTTGATTAATTAAAAACAATACAACAATGACGATGATTTTTGATAAAGGACTGAGAATGATGTATTTCTGCATCTCAGATTGTGAAATTCCCCTAAATGTATCAAAACACCATTTTATAACATTTTCAACCAGAAGCTGTTTGAAGGCTGGTTGGTGGATTATCTGCATTCTGCTGTGGCTACTTTACTGTTAAACCTTTATAAATAATTTAAACCTAACATTCGTTATGTGTCTTTGTTTTGCGGAGCAGCTCTGCCCTTCAAGGGTCCAATACAGCAGTTATAAATTGGATTAAACCTCAGAATATAGTCTGACCATTTCATGACGATGTACTGCAAAAGGAAAAGAAACTAGCTGACCTGCTAAAGCTAATTTGCAAACTGTTAACAGTTGTGTTTTGGTTTTAGGGGATACATTTAAGGTTTCAAAATTGATTATTTGTGATTATTTCCTTGGCATCAATAAGTTAATTTGTGCTGAAAGCAGCATTTGGTTAATTGACTTAGTTTCGGTGTTATATAAATAATTTTTCCTTTAAATTATTGCAAACCTTGTCATTTTTTTTAATTTGTGCATATTTTTTCTATTATTAAAAACATCTTTTTATACCAGTGGAAACAGTGATAACCTACTTGCCTAAGAAAACATTTTTGATGTGCAGTTACTGTTGTCTGCCTTTGTGGGGCAGTGTTGCTACCTGGATGCCTGTCTGTCTTTATTTCTGAGGATAAAATGTAGAGTGTCATTGTGTAAATTCGTTAATTTTTTGTTTCATCTGTCACAGCCTGCTGTTGACTTATAATTTAAGATGCTTAAAGGAACAGTTCAAAGTTTTGTGAACAATTTTAAATTATCTTCCTCATGTTTTTGGCTAAGATTTGAACAATGGAGTTGAGATCCAGTCTGCAATGCTGGAAGGGTATTCCTGAACTTTGGCAAATGAGTTATCATGCAGCATCTATATCATTTAATCCAAATCACGACATAATGCATGAAATCACCTCAACCCCAGATCTCTCTCTACATCTGATATTATTGAATAATATTGAAGCCTTTTAGGTTTAGTTTAGCTGAGAATGGTCTTGTATCAGAAACTGAGTCGGAAAAACATTTTGGAGAGCTAGAGAAAAGCCGTGTCTGTTTCTTATATAACTCCCACATGTACATCTTGTAGTGACTTTTTATTTGCCATACATAATAATTTGACCTTAGTGGTATCAGGACAGAATTCAACCTTTTTGCTAATTCATGTTAGCAAAACTGAAGGCAAAAATACCAACACATTCATTAATGCAAAAACGTGATCGGTTGAGTTGACGTTTTTTAATTCGCCTCAGGAGAACTGAAATTAAGTTACTTTAAAGGGTGTTAATCCAATGTGACTAGCATTGGCACAAATCTTGAGAATATTTAGAAACATGTTAAACTACTCTTTTAAGACCATGTTGCATTAAAATTAAATCTGTATTTTCCTGTAAAATATAAAATTGTAAATGTTATGGCAGCATAATATAGTTTTACCTCAATGTAAAAGTAATTCAAAAGTGGAAATGCATATTTACAGGGAGAAGTTTCCACATATTACATTTAATTGCTGTAACTGAGATGCTAACACACAAACACTGAAGTAAAACCCGAAACACATAAATTTAACAAGGCTGTATAATGTGCAAACCAGCAAGCAATCCCCATAACACAGTGTCATTGATAGTCCCTGGAAGACAGGTGCAGAGATGGTGTCCCTGTAGTGCACAGTCCTTGTTGGACAGGTAGAGGAGCGCTTATGGTCCTTATAAAATACAGAAATATGAAGGGTCCCTGTAAAACACATTTTCAGACTTCAGGGGACCTTTTTTTAAATGTTTAAGGTAGCCTCCCTTTTTCTTAGTTTTTTTTTCACTGTGGGGATTGTAGAAAGATGTTAAAATAAATTGAATTAATTACCTGAGTAACTCTTTATTATTTTATTTAATTATTATTCTTTGTAGCAATGTCAGAAAATTAATTTATTTATAGTTTTATTAAAAAGGGGATTATTCTGTGGCTACTGTTAAAATATTTCTTTAGACATTCAGATTTATTTCTATGCTCACTTATGATTACACCTCAAAACTGTTTTTCAATTCATTATTTTCAAAACACAATTGAATGGTGAAACTGGCTACCTTTTTAGTGTCTCTTTAGCATATGTTGTACATTATCCATCATATATTTACTCCTAATTCTCTTTTAGTCACTCAACTGAAAACTTTGTGTTAAACACACGACAGTCACTGCACATTTTAAGCAGTTTCACATGTCTTACTGTGCAAACTGTATAAATTTGTCATAGTGACCCATGTCACACAGTAAGATTTAATGTATGTCAGGCTGTAAAATTTCTCACCTCAGCAGAACTGGATCAAAACATGCTACAGACTGATCAACCGTTGGCTGGTTCTTACTCGGCTATAGTGCTTTTTTGAAGGCGCGAAGATGGGTCCTTATAACTGTTCTGTAGTTAAAGGAGGTGGTCCAAAAACACCTTTAGTCCCCATAACACAGAAAGCCATAAACAATCTGTTGTACCACTCTCAGCTTATCAGGTATCATTTATAACAAATTCCTTTAAGTCTGCCAACAAGCATTGTACAGCTAAAACTGCTGTTACTAATTACCTATTTTAAGGTTTATCTGAAAGAAGTTACATAAGTTACATGAGTACAGCCTGGCTGTCTTCAGGTAAATTTCACCATCAGTGGCCGGTTCTGCTTCAGTTTTTCGAGTCCGTTTATAGTTGACCATTTGCTGTCCACTTTTTTGTGACGGCTCTGAATAAACTTCCACCTTGAAAAATGCCTTGTTTACTCTTGGGGCAGAGTTACCATGAGCTTTGGTGAGGAGGACTGGTATTGTTCACAAAACAAACCGACCCAGTTTCTATCCATTTTCTATACCCTCTTCTTCCATACCGGGTCGCGGGGGAGCTGGTGCCCATCTCCAGCAGTCTATGGGCGATAGGCCAGGTACACCCTGGACAGGTTGACAGTCCATTGCAGGGCAACACAGAGACACACAAGACAAACAACCATGCACGCACCCATTCACACCTAAGGACAATTTAGAGGGACCATTTAAACTAACCGTCGAGTTTTTGGACTGTGGGAGGAAGCCGGAGTACCCGGAGAGAACCCACGCGTGCAAAGGGAGAATATGCAAACTCCATGCAGAAAGACCCCTGGCTGGCAGTCGAACCCAGGACCTTCTTGCTGCAAGGCAACAGTGCTACGATCTTTACTAAAATATAAAGTCAATTTATTCCAATTATATAAACATCTTTAAGTCAATTATCTATATTAGTTCCTGTTTATCAAGTTCAGTTTATTATCCTAGTTGGTGAAAGCTTGTCTATTCAGGAAAATCAAGCAGATTACATCAAGACTCTTATTTTACTTCAGTCCTTCCTCCTGAACAAGCATATGGTGACAGTGGAAAGAAAAACTCCCTTTTAGGATAGTATCACGTTGATTTTTGTTCTCCTTGAAGTGCTTGACGGCCATCAGTGTTTCTTCCACCACAGTTTGAGTCAAGTACTTGGGAGGTTTAAGTAAAACAGGATCACAAGCACAATGTCCCCCTAAATCTGGTAACTCCGAAATATCTATATAATCTAAATAAGTCAGCACCTCCAACACAATATTCCACAAAATACTGCAGCTCAGATGGTCCTCCTTGGGAAAACGGTTTGGCCCAGAGAAGGTCCCTGTAATTTCATGTCTCACATTAGCACAGTAAGCTACATTCACACTCCTGTCCTCATCCACCTCCTGGTTTGTTTCTGATTAATATCATGCAAAGCAAACAGCATAAGCATTAACTAAGTATATTATTTTATTGTGTAACCACAGCATTTAAAAATAATAAAGGGAAAAGAATAAACCAACAGAATAAAAGGAAATGTGTACTGTAACTGTTAATTTTTTAGCCCTTCTGTTTTTCATAATCTTTCTAATCTGATGTCTGAGCGCAAAAAGGTGTCGATATGAAGACATCGTGTTTGGAAAACGGTGTATTTCCATGAGGATGAGGAGTAGTTGTGTATAGAGTTAGTGAAGAGTCTCAGACATCTCTTGTCTTTTAGAAATGTTTTTTATTGTATGTGATTTACCAGAAAAGACAATGTCAACAAGGCAATTTGAAAAGCAGTTTGTGAATAAATTAAGTTTACTGAGAATTATTTTACAAGGAAAGGTTAAAACTTGTGTCCTGTGTTTTATTTTCATCATACACTTTTGCCAGTATGAGTTGTTTGTACTGATATGCTGTCTTGTTTCTCCAAACACGGTTTTGTCCATTATGGTCAAACATCTCTACTTTGGTGTCATCTGTCCAGAGGACATTGTTACAGAAGTTCTGTCCTTAATTCTGATGCAGCTTAGCAAACCCAGGTTCTGCTGCCATCTTGTTTTAAGAAGAGAAGAAGCTTTCTACTTCAACCCTTTCAAACAGCCAGACTGGTTCAGTGTTTTTATGTCATGACCTTTAACCTTTGACCTGTTCACTGAGGCCTGTAAAGTCTGAGATGGAGCTATCTCTGGGAGCTATCTCTGCATGAGTAACTTCATGATCTAACAGTAATAGGTTTAATTTAGATGATTAATTTGAGGTTGTAATGCTATTACTATGGAGAGTATTCCATAAGGGAAATAATTATGAGAAACAAACTGAAACAATCTCAGTTTAATTATAACAAATACTGTACACAATTTATACTTGACCATAATGTTTAAAAAAACCATTAACATTGTAAAATTAAAGTGAAGTCAAAAGAACAAAAGGGTTAAACGCCGCTAAAAAAACTGGTACTGTTAACTATTTTTTACTTATGATTTGTTTTCAGATTTTAGACAAAAATTTCTAAAAGAATGAGGAATTTATATTTATAAATGCATTAAGTAACTTTTATTTACCATAATTATCGTAATTTTAAGAATGGGTGCTTTTATTTTTTAATCAACTCAAAAATGGTTAAAAATCAAAGTGCAATGAAGGGAACCTGGTTTCTTGATTCCTCCTTTGGACAGCTTATTAGTTGAGATTTGAAACTGTTCAGTTTTTTTCAGTTGGGTTGCTCTCTGAGGGGGAGATGCTGTTCATCTCCTGGTTCCCGCAGGATGAGGATGAGGAGGAGGCGATGGCCGGGGCAGAACTGACATTGATTGGGACGATCCGCTCCTTCCCATCACTCAGTGGTTTCTCCCGGGGTGCCTGGATCTGCAGCCGGCCACCCACCAGCGAGCAGCTGACGGTCTCTGGGTTGACGCCGTCTGGGAGATCGAACTCCTGCCTGAATTCCTGACACCTGTAGGAGTACGAACCCTTCCCATCTTCCTGCTTCTTCTCCGTCCTCCCGCTCACCCTCAGCTTCCTGCCAACCTGTTTGACCGACAGGTCCTCCGGGGCAAACTCCACCGTGTCCAGGCTCAAAGCAAAGATGTTTCCATCCTTCCCCAGTTCCTGGAAGGTGATGGGCTTGAAGGCCCCTGTAGAGCAGGAGGATTGGTCGATCTCCTCAAAAATCTTCTGGTGCAGTCTCTCCATGTATTGCATGCTCTGCCTCATCTCCTGCATGTGGCGGATCATGTCCTGCTCAATTTGGTAGAAGAGTGGTCTGGTCTCAGGCCACAGGCTGCGGATGGGCCAGTGTAGGTCCAGGAAAGGCCTCATGGTAGTTGGGGTCGGCTGGAAGACACTGGGACACAACATCCTGTGGGTGTTCGGTTGAATGTTAAGGTTGGATTTCTTATCTGCTGGTGCTGCCGCTGCTTTGTCTGAGAGATGTCCCATCTCCCCCGCTGTTTATATACATGGACACCCCCCAGCCTTTCAACACGCCCTCAGCAGCCACCGCTGCGGGAAAGTTCGAGACACATTCCTGTGTGTGTATGTGTTCAGCTGCTTAATAAAGACTGTGACTGAGTCCTGCTGCAGAAATAGAACAAAGCTGAGACGGTTGGCATGTGGCACATGTTTGTAGAGATGTCTTTATGAGGTCCATCACTTGCAGAAGTACAGACTCGTCCCTATATGTTTCTGTTCTTTAGTTTTTGTAACACTAGTGCCCTTTAGTTCACAATATACAGACAGGAAATGGGCAGAGAGAGAAGAGGGAAGTCATGCAGTAAAGATCCCAGAATCGGGAATCAAACGGCAGAAGGTTTTTGTATATGGTGTGCACGTTCTACCTCTACACAACGCACTGCCCTTTTATATGTTTCTGAATCTACGTGGGAGTACTAAGGAAAGCCAAAGTCTGTAAAAGCCTGTACTCTGTACTCCAGCCTTCAGCCCATCCTAGTTTTTCATCACTTGTTTTTGACGAATTTTAGAAGGTTCCAGAAGATATTGCCTGGGCTTCTATGGGGATATATGAAAACTTATCCTTGGATGTTTGATTCTCTGCAACTCAAGCAAACAACATGTTTGACTGTATTCTTCAGTTGTCACAATAATTCCTGACTGTTTTGATAGTGTTCAGGTCTGGGGTCTTCAAATCCAGAGCTAAATGGGTTCCATAGTGCTCTTCTGCTTAGGTTTGACTGTTTATTGGAACATCCATTGTTTCCCGGTTTAAACCATCTAGCTTTTAAACGTCTGTGTATTCAAATGCACTAGTACTACTGTAAGTAAAACATGATGCTACCACCACCATGTTTGCTAGTTGGTACCAGTTAGTACTGTGTTCTTGGGTTTGAAAGCCTCACATTGACTCGTACAGAATATCTTTTTTGTGGCCAAAAAGCACAAACTTTGTCTCAGCATCAAACCTTACTCCAGAAGACATTTGACTTGGCCATGTTCCATGTGACTTTGAATACTTTGAGTAATGAGTTTTTATTCAATAATTTAATAATTGCACAACAACCAATTTCAATCCATTTAAACTGCAAGAATTGGATACATAAGTTTTAAATTATTGTTGATTTTCTCTACTCCGCACATAGTCAAATATATACACACATCCTGATATATGGTTAAACATCCCGCAGCCCTTTGGGGTTTAACTCCAGACTTCTTGTAATGGTCAACTACACTACCTCCCAAAAGTAAGTACACCCCTCACATTCTTCTAAATATTTCATTATGTCTTTTAATGGGACAACACTAAAGATATATTTTGTTAAAATTTGTATAGTAGCCCAGTTTTAAAGCTTTTTTAAAATTAAGTGTAAATTTGCTGCCCCCTCAAAAAAACTAACTTTTTTTGGGGTTTCTTTAAACATCAAAAAGCACGGCAACGCCCAGGGGTTTTACCCCAAGTGAAAATTTTGAAAGTTGAGCTCAAAGTGTTAATATTTTGTGTGGTTAAACATATTTAGAAAAAAAAATAAGAAGGGAAACTAAAAGCTAAAAACCTGGTTGAAGGTGTGTTGGGTTCCAAATCTGTATGTACGGAAAGAAACCTATCGAAAAAAATACCTTTTTTTTAAATGAAAAAAGGGAAAGGGCCTTGGGTTTCGGTTTTTTACATTTTAAAAAAAAATTTTAAACAAATACTTAACAACAAGCATGCTTTTTTTGTTTTTATAGAACTGTTTGGTTTTTATTTGAAACTTTTATTTTCTCTTTGTATTTTTGATTTTCAGCTGGCATGAAAATGATGCTGTAGAGACTGGTTTAGGTTTCTAAGAAGTACTTAACATTTACGTTTAGTGAATTTACTAAGTGACTAAGTAATTAATTAAAATACAAAAAACATGTTTGTCAGCTGGGTGCAAAACCTCCTGTTTCCCCAGTTTTTTTTCCCGCATCTTTTCCAAATTTTCACACCCGCCTTTGGCGCCTCCCCCTGGCTTCCCCGGCCAACCCCAATCCTTTCCCCGGGTTTTACTGTGGGCCAATCGGGGGAAACCGGTTTCACCCGGAAAAGCAGTGACGTTTGAAAGGGCTTCGGGTTTTGAGAGTTTTTCTATGGTCTCCAAACTGAACTTAGTGACGGAGCTGCAGTCAGATGTTTCTGAAGCGGGGGTTTACAGAAAATTTTTTGTTGGGGGGTTTGGGAAAAAAAGAAATGTGTCATCATGAGCGCCCCGGGCCCAAACCAGGACAGGGGCCGGTCAACCCTCTGTTGTCGGGGATTAGCTTGCGGCGGACAAAGGGAAAAAAGATGCAAGGGTGCGAAATTTCATTTAAGTAGGGCCCGGGGGTATTCTGGGGGGCATTTTTTATATTGTAAATTAATAGATTTTTAAAAAGTGTTTTATGGAATTAACCCGGATTTTTAAACTGTGTGTTCCTCCGCCACTTTGCATGGTCCCTCACAGGAAATATTCTTTCATCAACACCATTAAGTTATGTCAAATTTTTGGTTTCGGTTTTAACACAAAAATTTCACTGTCCCTTGGGGAAACTTTTGTTAACCCCGAAAAGTTTACAAAATTTTGTTTATATATTATAGTTAATATGTTAGTTTTTATGGAAACCCGGGCAGGGGCAAATGGGGTTTAAAAAAACCATTTTTAAAAGGGGATATAATTTTTTGGGGTTTGGGGCTAGTAGGATATACGTAAATAAAGTCAAAATCATTTTTGTATGACAGTAAATAAATGTACATCTATATATGGTAATACAAACGTATTTTGACTGTTTAAGCCTACTACCTCTCATTAATGTAACAATAGTGTAACTGCACTTATATTAGCCTTTAAAAAATTGAGTTTTTCAGCAAAAAATAGGGGTCATTAAAACCAAAACAGGGGGCATCCCAAAGTAAATTTTGATGAGCAGCACCCGCCCGGGCCTCCCTTCCCGTCAGCAGGAAACCTTTTGTTGGGATTTTCAGTGGCCCGGGCCCCAGTTAAGGGGAAACATTAAATACTCCAATCCAAAAGGGAATTAAAAGCCCGCCCCAATGAATTTTAGGGAATTTTATGAACTGATTTATTCACAAAAAAAAACCAAACACACAAAACCTTTATAAATAAAAAACAATACAAAAATATAGAAGGTAGCTACAAAGGTAAGATTATTAATATGTTATTGATTGTATTGGGGTTTTAAATATACTGTTTACATTTTTTACACTTATATAAAAATATATTTTTTTTTTAAGGGTTGCTTTTCCAACCTCCAATTATGGGGGTGGGTTTCCCCTCTCCTTTGGGTGGCGCTGTTCTACCAGGGAATCCCCTAAAGATTTAACCAATGGGGTTGGAAAAAACCGGGTTTGAAAGGGGGGGGGGAAGCCAAAATGTGGCCCCAAAACCCTTTTTTTTTGGGCCCCCACCCTTTGTGCAAAAATTTTTTTAAAACCACTTTTTCAGACTACTTTCCTTTTTTTGGGCCCAAATGGCCTCCTTTTCTGCCCCATGTCGCCTTTTTTTTTGAGGGGGGAGCGGGACACAGGACAATGGGCAAATAAAGGTTTCAAGAGCCCCTTTGGGGCAGGTAAAACTGGGGTTGGGGGGCGATCAGGGGGCAGGGTGAGGGATGACCCCCAAACCCGGTTGGGTATCACCATTTAAACCAGGGTTCAGTAAAAAAAAGGGGTTTTGGGACAGGAGCTGCTGGGGCGAGGGCTGCAACCCAACCCTGGCAATAACAGGTTTGTTTTTTCCGGGGTTTCAGCTTAGGGGGCCCCGTCCCGCTCTGTTTTGGGGGGGACAAATATGGGGGAAGGGCCCCGATTTTTGGAGGGGGTTTGATCCGACTTTTTTTACGGGGCTTTTAGCACTTTGTCCCCCAGGGAAGCCAGACTCCATCCTTCTTATTTGGAGATTTGTTCAGTGAACACAGCTTAATGCACATGGGGCCTTTAAACTAAGGGAAAAAAAGCTGGGCCCCCCCGAGAAAGGCCCCCCCTAGATATCAATTTAAAGGCACCTCTTTAAATCTTTCCACACCTGGGGTCACTCCTGTGTTTTTAAGGGGGCCCTTTTCCAACGACCGTAGGGCCCGCTTGGGGTTTGGGTCTGGGCTTTATAATTTATCCTCCTCCTGTCCCCATCAGGAAGAGGGAAGGGTTTACCCGGCGGATGGGGCCCCCCTGACCCCGATGCTCGTTTCCCGGTAGAGTGCCTGACGGAGGGACACCAGGTACTCAGCCAAATCCTGCACCTTTTCCCTATCAGGTCCAAGAACTGGAGCCTGAAAGAAAGTATTAGAATACACAACACAGCATGTAAAAATCTCAGAGCGTTAAAGCACATATACTGTATGATTAATGTGGCATTGCAGCTAATGAGTAGTCTACTCACAGGGTCCTGGTCTGCAACACTGCACCCAGCTGATGTTGCAGGACCAGAGGCTCCATTTGGCTTAGCAGGGTGCTGCAGAGGTGGGTGTAGAGGAGGCTGGGCAGAGTGCTGATATGGAGGCAGTCCTTGGCTGGATGTGGATGGCCATGGTGAGGATGGTGCAGAGGAAGAGAGGTTGGAGGCCTGGGGGATGCTGCTGTGCATTGGGACAGTCCCGAAGGACTCAGAGGATGGGCACTGTCAGGTCCTCAGGTTCCTCCTCCACAAAGCTTTCGTCGTTTACCGCCTCATCGCCCATCACTCCACCAGCCGAACCTCTTCCTCTGGGTTATCCATGACAGTCAGGGATTGACCAGACTGAATGTACAGGTACTCCATGCCAAGAAGCTCCCCTGTAGAAGAACACACATATGAAGCACAATACACATTATTAGTCAAGAAAGGATTCAAACATGCACTCCATCGCCTCATATCAGCAGCAGTGGAAAGTAACAAAGTGAAAAGTGGGAGTATGAGTAGAAGGTTAAAAAAAGAAGGTAAATTTACTTAACTTATGATACTACATGACTAAATTTTAAAGCAGGTATCTACTCCACTACATTTTTTAATTGAATGAAGAGTAAAACATTTTATTTAGTGGTTTAACTTAAACATTCATTTTCATAGTGACCTGTTTATGGGAAACAGAAAGTATTTCCAATCAGAAATATCACAATAATTAGTTAAGAAAACACCACCGGCTCATTCAGTCTCTGAACAGCTTTAGACCTGGTTTGATAAAAACAATCATTCATCATGAATAATAAAAAATCTTTATAAAAATACAGCATATTTAACTCTTTAAAGTCTGTCTGAAGTACTGGTAGTTTTTACTTATAAAGTACATTTAAAAGTGGTACATAAAGTAGAAGTTTAATCTGATACTTTTACTACTACTGTGTTCCTTCTGTATCTGTACTTTTACTTAAGAAAATCAAGTACTTCTTTTACCGCTGAATATCAATGTTGAAGGTTTGTTGCAAGACATCGCCATAAGAAAACCATCGCTGCATTTCAAGATACATCCTTATAACTGTTTTTTCTTTAGTCAACACATCTGAGTTAACATGAATCATTCTTGCCTGTTTGCCCCAGGAGGTTGGTAGCACTCGTCAAGGGCATCCTCAGGATCTTACGGCTGAGTCGGTCCATTAATCCCTCTCAGGGCTGCTGTAGGTCCTCAGCCCAGAGTTTTCTCTCACTTCTTCCTCCATCCGGTCCTGGTTCCAGAGCATCAGACCTTCCAGGAGGTACGCCTGGAAGTGGGGTCACTGGCACTGGTCCCTGCAGGTTAAACAAAGAAAATTACATATTAGCTGCGTTCAAAATAAAAAAGACATAAAAAATGTAATCACCTACCTGAGATGAAGCGATTTAGGTGGAGGTGGAAGAACTCCAAGGAGGTGGAGCCACGAGCACACCAATAGCAGCAGAGCTCCACACCACCATTCTTCAGTGTCCCTGTCTTCAGGTACAGAGGGAAGCCCTCTGGGTCCTGAATGGAGGCACTGTGTCTCTGCTGGTCTTTCCAGACCTGTTGAATGCACTCATGGTCCAGCAATGGTACTTCCACAGTGTCCCTCTTCTTCTCACTGTCCATCTCATTAATGAGCTCCTTGATTCTTCTCGCCATCTCCTCTACTTCTCATGTCCTCTTGGGGCAGTGCAGCGCCAACTCCTTCCTGTTGACCATCTGGTCCAGGGTCTTCTAGGAGACTGGACCAACTCCTCTGGCCAGAAGCTCCCCCTGTTTGGCCAGCAGAAGAGCAGGAATATCTTCCAGGTCCAGCCTAAAGATGCACCTGGACAGAGTTCATTTTGACACGCTCCGTTTTAGTTTTAGACTTTTGACAAAAAACTTTAGTTTTAGTTGTAATTTAGTTAAACAGTTATCTTTTAGTTACTTATTATTATTTAGTTACTCTGATTTTAGTCAACAAAAATGCAATGCAAATTTAGTCAATTTAATCTACTATTAATGGATTATTCTAATTTAACTAATCAACTTACATTTATTAATTACATTATTTCACTCAACCATATTCAATGAATCCTCTCCTTCATGGAATTATTTGTAAAACATTGTTTGGGATTTACAGTAATATTTTTACCATCTCATCAGTTTTAACTTTGTTCTGCTACCAACAGCATTAAGCACACAAACAAAAACCTCTTTAGTCGGGACATAAATCCAATTAAATATTTTGGATATTTAAAAAATGTGACAAATGTATTAATAACAAAAAATAGCAGTAGTTGGTATAATGTTGCTACAATACCAAGTGTAATTTCTGTTTATTTTATTTGGCGGGGGGTTGACAATAAGAAATATTAGGCGTTTGATTAGATGTTTGATAAATCAAAGAATTATGATCATAACTGTCATCGAAATATCAGTTAAAAATACTGTATTCAACTGGGCACAACCTCCATAAAACACATCACAACGTGATTATGATGCAAACGTCGCCATATTAATGTACAATAACAAGCATATATCATTACTATATCATTGACAAGCTGCTCCACTTGCTGTCTTTGCTCAATTAAGTCCAATGAGGGAGATGAACATGACGCTAGTGAAACGCAGAGTTGTTTTAATAAAATGTTGTTGCTAACAGGATAAACCTAGAATCTGTCATACGTTTAGCTGTTAAAAAGAAAAATGTTTAAACTTACTCGTAAAAGACGTCCAGACAGTTGTCGATGAAACGACGACAGCTCTCCAAGTTCCTCCCAGACTCTGTAATTTTTCAGAAGGTGGAACGTGATTGGTCAAAAGCCCACCAGCTCGGGACGTGGTTGGTCCGCCGGAATATAACGTGGTCACGGATTAGCTGGTTAAGCTTCATTTCTGTTGATTTTGACTTTATTTTGGTCTCACATTAGGAAGATGTAGCGGATTCGATGCCCGCATGCTGCAAATGTTTTAATATTTTGATTTTCTGACATTATTCTGCTGCAGGTGTACCTAATAAAGTGGCCGGTGAGTGTACGTTAGAGTGATGAAGGCGCATCAGGAAGAGTTGCTGAATCACAAATATTTTCATTAAGACCACCAGATGGCGCTGCCCACTTTTAAATATTAGTCCTGAAAATGGAAACGGGGTTCAACATCCAGCCAGGGCCTTTTTTCATGGAGTTTTCTCCTGATACTCCAGGTTCCTCTAGGTCAGTGGATTTTTCTAAAAAGCGCTTAGGATTGAGTGTGGTTGTTTGTGGACTTGGACTAATGACCCTGTCCAAGCTGCACCCGTCTCTCACCCATGGACTGCTGGAGTCATGCTCCACCCTGTAACCCTGAGAAGAAATAAGTGTGGGGGGTAGGGGGGCTGCAGTAATCCCGGCAGTGGTCCTCCCGGGTCCTGGGGGCAGGTCTGTGGCTCCTCACGCCCGCTATTGAAGCTATTGAATATTCTTAAAGGGGGAAACCTTTTATACATATACATCCACAGGTGTTTGGATTCAGGAGTTAACAGACACACAAATATCCTCTGTATTGAGCTGCGGTTCCCACTATAATCCCAGAGCAGTTTCTGATAAAGTTTTTTATTTAAAGGGTCTGGTCATAAAATTAGAATATCATGAAAAAAATAATTTATTTCAGTAATTCCATTCAAAAAGTAAAACTTGTATATTCTATTCATTCATTACACACAGACTGATATATTTCAAATGTTAATTCTTTCAATATTGATGATTATAACTGACAACTAATGAAAACCCCAAATTCAGTATCTCAGAAAATATTGTGAAAAGGTTCAATATTGAAGACACTGGTGCCGCACTCTGATCAGCTAAATTTAACTCAAAACATCGGCAAAGGGGCCCTTTAATGGTCTCCAGTTAGTTCTGTAGGTGACACAATAAGGGGGAAGACTGTGACTTGACAGTTTCCAGAAGACGACCATTGACACCTTTGACCAAGGATGGCAAGACACCAAAAGGTCATTGCTGTTCACAGAGCTCTGAGTCCACACACATAAATAGAGAGGTGAAGAGAAGGAAAAGATTGGTAGAAAAAAAAGTGTACAAGCTATAGGGTTAAATGCAAAACCTTTCAAAAGTGTGGGGGAGTTTCCCAAAAAGATGGACTGCACTGGAGCAGAGCTTTAGGAACCATCACGCACAAGCGCAAGACTGGTTTAGCTGTCCAGTCCTTGTGTTTAAGCCCTCCTGAACAAGAGACGATCAAACACCTTTCCTGGGCTAAAGACAAAAAGGACTGGGCTTCTGCCGGTGGCGAAAGATTTTCTCTGATGAAAGTAAATTTAGCTTTTCCTTTGGGGAAACAATTCCCAGAGTCTGGAGGAAGAGGGGGCAAGAACACGTTGCTTGGGTTCAGGTAAAATTTTCCCAGTCAGTGATGGGTTTGGGGGGCCTGTCTCTGCTGGTGTTTTGGTTTCCCCTGAGTTTTCTGAGGTCAGGGCAGGTCTACGTGGAAGGTTTAGAGCGTTCATGTTCCTGCTGCTGACCAACTTTGTGGAGATGCATTTTTTCTTTTCCCAACAGGATGGGCCCTTGAAAACCAGTGCCAGAGCTCCCAGTCCCGGTTTTAAGGACCGGGTATTCCTGTTCTTAACGGGCCCCAGCAACTCCCCTGACCTTAATCCCATGGAAAATCCAGGGGGTTTGTAAAAGGGGAAATGGAATACGCGACCCAAAAATTCAGAAGAACTGAAGCCACTATCGAGCAACCTTTGGGGCTTCAAAAACCTACAGAGCCAGACTGTGGTCCAGACCACCGCTTTGCTGCAGTAACCTGGCAAAACGGCCCAAACCAGCTATAGGGCTGTACATGCTCATATTTTTCAGTTGGCCACATTCCTAAAATCTTTTTTTTTGTTTTGGGTCTTCTTAATATTGTAATTTTCTGAGTCCTGAATTTGGGTTTTTCATTAGTTTTTCATTTTTATCACAAATGAAAAAAAAATAAACTTTTAAAATTTAATCAGTCTGGGTAATGAATGAATATAAATATTTTAATGAAGGGAAAACTAAAATTAATTTTTTCAAAAATATTCTAATTTTATGCCCAACACCTTATATCAGGGGAGCATTAAAGCGTTGGCTGTAAGCTCCGTTTGATATGAGAATATTTTGGCCTCTGCCCCGTCAAACCCATCTTAAAAACCGCTTTTGGGAAGCAATAAGGGCAATCCCGGGTAACCCCAACCAAAACCGATCAAAACCCAGCCTGCGGGAGGCGCTGGTCTTTATCAGACTGTCTACAGGAAAGAGACTCCGTTTGGGAAAATGTCCTAAAAATGCTCTGAAAAGGTGTTCTGGATAAACCCAAAGATAAAACCCAAACCTGGATCGAGTGAAAAAAAAAGGCAAAAAAAAGCAGAGCAGATCATCCTTATGGAGGGGCCGTGGGTAGGGGAGACTGATGATGGCAGTTGAAGATGAGCAAACCCCTGAAACTGAAAGTCAGCAAAAAAGGGGATTGAAGGCGGGAAGGTAAAGGGTAAACGGCCCGAAACCTGAGGAACCTGGTGGGGAACGAGGGGACCTGAAAAAAAAATGAACACAAAATTTTATTTTATCCCCAAAAACACATCCTGCCTCGACCTTATTTTTCTGCCCCACCAAAAGGTTCTTTCTGATCCTCACCAGGGGGGGCCGAAATAATTCGGGGCAGAAATTTTCATTAGATCTTTACTTTGATGGACTGAAGGGATCCGTTTAGATCTGGACTTCAGCTCTTGCTGTCTAACAGGCAGTATTTAACGATGTGCGCAGCTTCGATGACGGTTTGCCATCTGTCTGCCGCCGGCGGGACAGAGGTGATCTGAACCTGGAGAACCGGCAGCGGAGCGAGATGTCCTTCGAGGCTGTCGTCAAGCCGATCCAGCAGCACCTGCAGCTGCTGGTTCTCCTGCCTCAGATCCTCGCTGTGGTTCCTCAGAGCTTCTCTGTGCAGCAGGGCAGAGTTAAGATGCTCCTGCAGCTCTGCAGACTCACAGACCTCCTGCACACAAACCAAGATTCAGAACTGCTGTCAGGGTTCAACTTGCTTCGTCTGAAGGTCCCCCTGTCCCTACCTTTTTTGCTCTGTTTCCCCGATGTGTGTCCCCTCTGAGATAGTGGCAGTACCTTCTGTTTGGGTTTTGCCGCTTTTTGCCAGCTCTGCAGCTTGAGAACCTTCTCGCCCTGAAATACAAAAAAGAAGGGGAGAGAAAACCACGTTTTTGAAAAGGGGGCTTTTGCTCAGGGAGATCTTCCTTTTGGGGATCACCCCTGCCCATTTTGGTGAAAGGGGGCCCTTGCACGCTGAATCAGCGACCTCCTTTCCCACTTCCTGGCGACCTTGGACCCGCTGGTCCTGGAGCTTTTTTGAACTTTTGATAAGTTTGTCCTTTTCCGGGGGGTCCTTCCTCTCCATCAGATCATTTTCTGCTTCTAAGGAAGGATCTGCGCCTCCCTTATTGGGTTTGTCCTGCGGGGGGGATCAAAAAGCTCAGAACCAACAAGGCAAAACCCGATGGGTGAAAATGAAGTCGGGGTTTTTTGGGATTCGGGTCCTTTACTCTGATGCTTCTAAATAAGCTCCAGTGCATTTACTTACTTTTTAGAAGTCACCTAAACTCCGGGGTCCAGTTGAATCGAGTCTAATTGCAGAATTTTTGTTTTAGCCTCAAGGTTTTTTAGGGAAATTGAGAAAAAACCGCACATAACACCAAGGAACCCAAGACAAATCGGGGGAAAATTTTGGAGAACCTTAAAGCGGTTTAAAAAACATCCCAAGCTTTTAAAAATCTCCCAACTATGCAAAATCCTCATCTGAAAAATGGAGGGAAAAATGGACCACCTGCGAACACCAGGGGCATCCCCCTAAACCCGAAACCCACAATTGCCTTTATTCAAAGGGGGGTACAGGAGGAAATCGAAGAAGTTTTGTTTGAGTTTGCCACAAACCCCTGTAGGGAAACACAGACGCAGCAGAAGGTCCCCTGGTCAGAGAAGAAGATCCCCCAACCCCCCTGAACCATGGGGGTTCCCATAAACCAAGAACCATAGAACCGGCCCTGTGGGTCCAGCTCGATCTCATAAAGGGGAAATTAAAAAAAACCACTCTAATAAACCTGCCTTAAACTCATCAATTTTCTGTTAAAAAGGTATATTTGTTGTCCCCCGCGGAAGGATGAAGGATGGATGGTGGGTGGATGAAGGATGAAAAGAAAGGAGGTGATGGAGGAGATGGATGGGTGGATGAAGGTGAATGGGTGGATGGAGGATGAAAGGAGGATGGGGGAAAGGGGAAAGGATGGATGGAGGAGGTAGGTAATGGAGGGTGAGATGGGTGGGGAAGGATGAATGGGTGGATGTTTAAAGGGTGGATGGATGGGTGGGTGGAGGAGAAGGATGGGTGGATGAAGGATGAATGGATGGATGGGTGAAAGGTGCTGGATGAGGGTGGGTGGTGGGTGAGGAGAAAAGGTGGATGGATGAAGGATGGATGGGGTGGATGGATGGGGGAAAGGGGAATGGTGGTGAAGGATGGATGGATGGGGTGAAGGATGAAGGGTGGGTGATAAGGGTGGATGGGTGGTGAAGGATGAAGGAGGATGGGGTGGATGGGGGGATGAAAAGGTGGAGGATGGATGGAGGGGAAGGTGGTGGATGAAGATGGATGAAGGATGGATGGGTAAGGATGGGTGAAGGTGGATGGATGGAGGGGGTGAGGATGAATGGTTTTGGGTGGATGGATGGGGGATAAAGGGTTTGGGTGGAGATGAATGGATGGTGGGTGAAGGAGGAGATGGGTGGAGGTGGGGGATGGTGAAGGATGAATGGATGGGGGATGGATGGATGAAGGATGAATGGATGGAGGATAAGGATGAATGGATGGGAGGAAAGGAGATGAATGGATGGATGGTGGAGGATGAATGGATGGATGGATGAAGGTGAATGGAGGAGGGGTGGAGGAAGGGTGAAAGGGTGGATGGGGTAAGGTGGAGGAAGGATTTTAAAGGGGGGAAAGGATTTTAAGGAGGTGGATAAGGTGGATGGGTGGGTGAAAGGGTGGGGGATGGGTGAAGGATGGGTGGGTGGTGGTAAGGGTGGAGGTGAAGGTGAATGGATGGATGGTGGATGGAGAAGGATGAATGGATGGGTGGATGAAAAATGGATGAGGATGAAGGGTGGGTGGATGGGTGGAGGAGAAAGGGGTGGAGGGGGAGGATGGATAGGGTGGATGGTGAGGATGGATGAAAGGAGGAGGGGGGAGGATGGATTTAGGGATAATGGATGGTGGTGGATGGATGGGGGATGAATGGATGTGGAGGGTGAAAGGATGGAGGATGGAGGATGAATGGGTGGTGGATGAAGGGTGAATGGATGGATGGAGGATGAAAGGTGGAGGATGGGGTGAATGGGTGGATGGTGAAGGATGAATGGATGGAGGATGGAGAATGAAAGGATGGATGGATGGAGGATAATGGTGGAGGATGGGGGGAGAAAGGGTGATGGGTGGGTGGATGGGATGAATGGATGGTGGTGAAGGTGCTGGAGGTGAATGGGATGGATGGGTGAAGGAGGTGGGGGTGGATGAAGGTGTTTGATGGATGAAGGATGAAGGATGGATGGGGGAAAGAAGGATGGATGAAAAATGGATGGATGAAGGTGGATGGGGATGAATGGATGGATGGAGGATGAAAAGGGTGGAGGAGAATGGATGGGGATGAATGGGTGGATGGATGGAGGATGGAGGATGAAAGGAGAATGGATGGATGGATGGATGGTGGATGAAGGATGAATGGGGATGGTGAAGGTGGAGGGGGATTTAAGGATGGATGGATGGGTGAAGGATGGAGGTGAAGGATTAAAGGATGGAGGATGAAGGGGGATGGATGGTAAGGTGGATGGATGGATGGGAGGTGGGGGGAGGGTGAATGGATGAATGGATGGAGGGTGAATGGATTAATGGATGGGATAATGGTGATGGATGGGGTGAATGGATGGATGGATGGGGAAAAAGGAAATGGATGGATGGATGGTGGATGGATGGTGGATAAGGATGGAGGATGGATGGATGAAGGATGGAGGATGGATGAAGGATAAAGGGTGGGGATGGGTGAGGGGGATGGATGAGGGTGATGGTGGATGGGAAAGGGTGGGTGGATGAAGGATGGATGGGGGGTATGGATGGGTGGAGATGAATGGATTTGGAGAAAGAGGAGGGGGAGAGGAGGATGGATGGATGGGAGGGAGGTGGTGGGTAAGGATGGATGGATGGATGAAGGATGAAGGGGAGGTGGATGGATGGAGGATGATGGATGGGGGATGGATGGATGGAAGGGGGTTTGGGTGGATGAAGGATGGGTGAAGGATGGTGGATGAAAGGGTGGTGAAAGGGGATGAAGGATGGATGGTGGGTGAGATGGTAAGGGTGGATGGAAAGGATGGGGTGAAGGTGGTGGATGGAGGATGGATGGATGGTGAAGGGTGGATGGGGAGATGAAGGATGAATGGTGGATGGTGGATGGATGGGGTTTAATGGGGTGAAAGGATGAGATGGAAGATGATGGATGGATGGATGAAAGGGTGGATGGGTGGTGGAGGAGGATTTGGTGGGAAAATGAAAGGTGGATGGGTGGGTGGATGAATGGGTGGATGGGGGGATAAGGATTGGATGGTGGATGGAGGGTGAATGGATGTGGATGGAGGATGAAGGATGGATGGATGAAAGGGTGAATGGGGTGAGGATGGATTAAGGGTGGATGGGTGGTGAAGGGGTGGTGGATAAAGGGGGTGGATGGGTGAAGGATGGATGGGTGAAGGATTATGGTGGATGGATAAGGATGGAGGTGGATGAAGGTGGTGGAGGATGAAGGATGGGTGGATGGTTAGGATGATGGATGGGGGGAGGATAAGGATGGTGGAAAGAAAGGTGAAAGGATGGATGGATGGATGGATAAGGATGAAAGGATGGATGGTAAGGTGGATGGATGGATGAAGGGTGGTGGAAAGGATGGAGGGTGAATGGTGGGGATGGAGGATGGATGAAGGGTGGATGGGTGAAGGATGGATGAAGGAGGATGGGAAAAAATGGATGAAAATGGATGGATGGAGGTGGATGAAAGGGTAAAGGAGGATGGATGGATGGAGGGGTGAATGGGGTGGGGGGAGGATGAATGGATGGTGGTGGAGGATGAATGGGGGTGGATGAAGGTGAAAGGATGGGGGATGGGGATATGGAGGATGGGTGGGATGGATGTGGATGGTGAAAATTTAAAGGTGGATGGATGAAGGATGATGGATGGATGGATGGGGGTGAATGGATGGAGGATGGGGATGAATGGAGGTGGTGGATGGATGAAGGATATGGTGGATGGATGAAGGTGGCTGGAGGGTGAATGGATGGTGGTAAAAGGTGGGTGGATGGATGGGTGAAGGAGGATGGGTGGATGAAGGATGAAGATGGATGGATGGGGATGAATGGGTTGAAGGGTTTGGGTGGAAAAAGGTGGATGAGGATGAAATGGAGTGGGGAAAAGTATGGAGGATGAATGGATGGATGGTGAAAGGATGGAGGATGATGGGTGAAAAGGGGGATGGAGGATGGAGAGGATGAATGGATGGATGGATGATGGATGAAGGATGAATGGATGGATGGTGGATGGATGAAGGATGGATGGATGGATGGATGAAGGATGGATGGATGGATGAAGGATGGATGGATGGAGGATGAATGGATGGATGAAGGATGGATGGAGGAAGGATGGATGGAGGATGAATGGATGGATGGAGGATGAATGGATGGAGGATGAATGGATGGATGGATAAGGGGGATGGATGGTGGAAAGGATGGTGGGTGGGTGGATGAAAGGGTGAATGGTGGATGGATGGGTGGATTAAAGGGTAATGGAGGATGGGTGAAGGATGGATGGATGGAGAAGGGTGAGGGTGAAGGATTAATGGGTGGATGGATGAAGGTGGTGATGGATGAGGTGGATGGTGGATGAAGGATGGAGGGTGGGGGATGAATGGATGAATGGTGGAGATGAAAGGATGGGTGGTGGAGGAATAATGAGGATGGAGGGGGAAGGGTGAATGGTGGATGGTGGATGAAGGAGAAGGATGGATGGGTGAAAGGGTGGTGGATGGAGGATGAAAGGTGGATGGATGGAGGATGAATGGATGGATGGAGGTGAAAGGATGGATGGAGGGAAGGGGGGATGGTGGATGGATGAATGGGTGGATGAGAAAGGGTGGATGGAGGTGGATAAGGTGAAGGATGGATGGGGATGAATGGATGAGGAGGAAGTGAAAGGATGGTGGTGGATGGAAGTGAAAGGAGGATGGGTGAAGGATGTGGAGGTGGATGGATGGGGGATGGATGGTGGGGGAGGATGGAGGATGGGGGATGAAAGGAGGATGAAAGGGTGGTGAGGAGGAAATGGGTGGGTGGAGGATGAAAGGAGATGGGTGAAAGGATGGGTGGATGGGTGGATGAAGGGGAAAAGGATGGATGGATAAGGAGAATGGATGGATGGTAAGAGGGGGAAAAGGATGAAGGTGGATGGTGGAATGATGGATGGATGGTGAAGGTGGATGGATGGTGAAGCGGATGGATGGATGGGGAAGGATGGATGGGTGAGGATGAATGGGGTGGATGGGTGAATGGGGGGTGGATGGAGGATGAATGGGGATGGAAAAAGGGGGGATGGATGAGGATGAAAAGGTGAAAGGGGATGGATGGATGAAGGATGAAAGGGGGATGGGTGAAGGGTGGATGGGGTGGGTGGGAAGATGAATGGGGGATGGGTGAAAGGAGGATGGATGAAAGGTGAAGGATGGATGGAGGGGTAATGGATGGGTGGATAAGGATGGATGGTAAGGATGAATGTGGATTTGGAGGTGAAGGAGGATGGGAAGGTGGTGGAGGATGGTGAATGGTGGATGATGAAAGGATGGAGGATAAGGTGGATGGATGGATGGAAGATGTGGTGGATGGATGAAGGATGGATGGATGGATGGAAATTAAAGGAAAGGATGGATGAGGATGGATGGGTGGATTGGGGTGGATGAAGGATGGATGGATGGGTGGATGATGAAAGGGTGGATGGATGAAGGTGGATGGGGGATGGTGAGTAAAGGGTGGATGGATGAAAGGGTGAAAAGGTGGGTGGGTAGGATGAATGGATGGATGGGTGGAGGATGGATGAAGGAGGGTGGATGAAGGATGGGGTAAAAACCCTAGTCGGAAAACCCAGGTCCAGAACCCAGGGCAGAACCCTTCCCCCTACACCCTTTAACTGAACCTTCCCCGTATTTTACAAATTTTTACCTTAGGAACACCTCTGGGTCAGGGCCCCGTCTCCTCTGTGTTTGGTGGCTCTCCCTGACCACCCGGGGGACCCAAAGTCACTGAGAAAATGAAAAAAAAAGCGTTTACCTTGAATTTTCCGGCCGTGCTTATCGCCCCCTGCAGGGGCCCTCCGGTAATGGAAAAGGATCCCCTGATCCTGCTGGGGGAACAAAGGGGCCCGTTCCACAAACAGCCCCCAATGATGCTGACCTGTGCTGCCTTCTCCAAGACCCACCAGAAAAATGTGGGAGCCACGCTCCCACTTCAGAGGCGTAGTAAAAAAAACCCGGGGGATGGCAAGCCCCCTTAACTTTTATAGATTTCATTACTCGTCCGGGGAAATTTGCGCAGTAATTTTGCTTTACCTAAATTTTTGGAGATGAAAGTAAAGCACAAACACATCAGTCGATCGCTCACATTTGTGCCAGTTTAATAAAACCGAAAAAAATCATCCCGGGTCAGCAGACCAAAACCCCTACCCCTTCCAGCGCTGTTTAAAAGAACTATGGATGTTGTCTTAAGGAGGTTCATATAGTTGCTACTATTAAAAATGGCATACACAGTTCGGCAGCCCATACAAAAAGCTTTGTTTTGAATTGTGCTACAATGGTCTTCTGCATTGAAAATCAGAAGAATACATGGGATTCGGTAAAGTACTGGGGACCTCCAAAAGTGGGGTTATTCTTGGGTCCAATTTTCCGTCCTAAAGGGTTCACCTCTTCAAACAATAAATGCCAGTGGGAACAAATGGGAATTTTTAGGCATCATTTTTTTTTCAAAAGGAACGAGTTCTGGTCCCGAGATGAACGGTTCTGATCTGAAATGTTTTATTATCCCCCCAAAAAAAAAAGCAAAAAGGCCTCAAAAGATGCTGCTGAAGCTGGTAAGAGAACATCTTTCCACAGTGAAACACACCTGGGCTAAGAGGCCTCTCAGAGAGGAATGACAGAACGACGTTACTGTGGCCAATAAATCAACTTAAAAAGGCAGATTACAGTTTACAATGCCTCAGAGAATAAAGATCCTCGGAATTATTAAAGATACTCCTGTGCTAGATATTGTTGACCTGATTATTGAAAGTGTTGTTTTGTTACACTCTGGAGAATAAATGTGCGATAATGTCTTGAAACCCTAAACAAACCATTCCTAAGATAGTATGGGTGTCAGCAGTGCGGCAGTTCTAGAGTTTGATTAAATACACGATAGTGCTGCGACAATCGGTCGCGAAAATTGGGTCAGAAATTGCAGTTCAATCCAAGATGGGCGCACATTTCCTATTTTTTGTGGGCATTTTTGTGTGCGGGTCTTTGGAAGTTCTAACATGTCCATAATTTCAATCATTAAATTGATAAGGGTGTTTTGGTGAATTTAAAGGGGGTGCTTGGTGGACGCTTTTTCTGTTAGACTTTTGTAAACCTTGTATCACTTTCCACTCTCGTTAATCAATAAAGAGTTGCTTTTTACTGATGACGATGACTTTGGCTTTAATGTAGAATGCGTACATCTACGATATTTGGTATGATTCAGAGCATCTCTTGATCCCAATATTATGTCACCCGTCGAACTAAAACGCAACATAACTTCAATGAGACAGACAAATAGAAAATCGGATTTATCAGTTATATGTAACATAAACATACCTCGCTGGCTGTCCAATGTTTGGAGGTAGAAATGAGGACCTAAACCAATGATTTAAACATTTTAGCCCTTTCTAACTTAAATTGGCCCTTCCTGCTGCAACTTGCAACGATCATGCTTCACTGAGGGCGTGCATCGCCTTTTTGGCTCCAGCGGAATCAACATGCCATTCATTAGTTCCTATCTGAGAATTTTCAAAATAAATGTCCTTATGATACGTAAATTTGCATAACGCTTAAATAAAAATATATTCATTAAACTACGGCAGTAAAACCTTGAAATATGTCAATTTCACACACGACTGACGCATAGCCAAAATTTAGTGAGTTTATGTTTAGGCCTTTGCACCATTTTTGCTGCTCAGACCAAAATATTTTAAAGGGTAAATAAAAATAAACTTTTTTTGTAAATATTTTTATTCAGTGTTTTACAAATGATAAAGACATGGATGAATTACCACAATATGTTTTGCATCACTTGGGTAAGTTTTTGAGATAAGTTGTCCGCTGAATGTCTCCTCTCTCTCAGAGGGATCAGCTTACGATTCTGCTGTTGTGCGTGCAATTTTAAGGGCGGAGTATCCTACAAGGCAGCAGGATTTGCATCATTGGTATTTACATCCAGCTTGAAGTTGTTACGGTTAGTAATTCAGTTCAGTGTTGAGAAATGCTGACAGAACTTTGGTTTTGCACATTGGCATTCTGCATGTGTTTAGCTTTATAAGGCTGGATTGTACATAAAAGCGTATTATGGGTACACATATTTGTTTGTCACATAGTGGTATTTCCACTTGCCCTGAATGGTTGCAGCATATATTGTATTGTTATGATTTGATATATGAAGAAAGACTGTTAAAGTTAGTCAGCCTTTCTAATGGCTGTAAAATTTTTCGTGTGGTGTTGTATGTAGGTTGTGGTTGTTTCTCCAGTTCGCTCAGCTTTAAGACCTGGGGTTAGGAGCAGCGTGTACTTATTAGTGCAATAACTTTATGTTTTTCAGACTGTAGACAGAACCTTCATCTAATTCGGATTAAATTGAAAAACCGATTATAAAGATCATACGGTAGCATTTTATTCTGGAAATAAAAAAAAAAAAAAAAAAAAAAAGAAGAAATGCGGCACTCAAGGAATCTTATCTTTCTTATCAGCAGCTGGGCTGCAGGTTGGGTTCTTGGCTTCAATTCAGGGTCTGAAAGGGTCACACACCAATCGCGCATAAGGCTGGAGAATCGTGGACGTCGCTGGAATATCTCCACGTGACCCCGAGCCTGGAGAAAGCTGGATGTAACGTGTCTCTGAGGTTTCCGGTCATGGCGGCTGGCTGTACGCCGCCTGCACTGCGCTCCGGCCTCGGCCCCGCGGCCAAGCTCGGGTCTGAGTCGAACCGGGATATTCACGCTCCGAAATGCGCAGCACAAGGAGCGCAGACTCACCCGGAAGCTGGGCCCACGAGTTTCCCGGTGACACCAAATATGGGCTTCCTCTCTCCATATATGGAAACGTACGTCACGCAGGAGACTTTATAAACTCGGGAATCCTCAACGAGGTTCTGACAGAAGATAAGCTGAGGTTGAGAGCTGGAACCAAACATCTGATGTTGTTTATTTACCGCGGTGAGAAACAAACACCCGAAAACAAACGGAAACAGCAACCCTCCAGCATTGGCTTCCTCCGAGCATCACCGGACTCAGCAGCAGCTTCTGCCCCTCCAGAGCGCCTCTCCGCACGGCTCCGCAGCGGAGACCGACCCGCAGCAGGACCTGAGCTCCACAGTCGCCGCTGACTCCTCTTCATCCTCCTCCTTCTCCCCCAGAGAAATGGCAGCAACCAAAGCAGAGCTACTGCTGTCCGCCCTGCAGATCTCAGAGCCGCTTTTCGGACACCCGCCACCGCTGTCCCCGCTGGACGGATACCCGAAGCTGGAGGAGCTGCAGATGTTGCTGCAGAACGCCGCGTCTGCCGCCGAGGCGGCTGGGCTGCTGGGCGGGGAGCCCAGCGAGTTCGCAGGTGAGGAGAGTGCAATAAAGACCCAGAAAATAAACACTAATCAGTTGTTTAAAATGTGAATCTTCTGTTTTTCTCAAAGAATCCGAAAATTAGATCTTAATAACTTAGAAAACAAAAAAAGATTGTGGATGTTGTGACATCTGGGTGCACAGAGTCCGAACTGGTGCGCAAACGTTTAAACAATTTGCAGAAACTGCACTGATTTAAAATAATTTTGAAAACCCGTTGGTGGTAGATTTTCCTTCCATTTGTCATGTTTTTGCTGTTTCAGGGAAAAATCCGTCAGATGAACGTAGGTTCTGATCTTCACAAGAACAAATACAATCTCTACAATTCACCTAAAAATTCATATAAAATCTAAATGGGCTAACCAGGAAAATATGATGACAAATAAACGTTAAAGCAAATGTATAAAGACGTTCAAACCGACCTGAGAAGTCTGAGTCGATTTATATTTGTCCATATCAGATGTGAGGATCTCAGAGTTTGAAGGCCAATAAAAGGTGCTATAAACCCATTTAACATTATTCTTTTGAAATATAATGTTTCCACTTTCTTCTTTATTAAAGTACTCCTGGATCTAGTGTTTCTTTGTTCTCTTTGTGTCTCTGCTCTGTTCTCTCTGAAACCCCCTAGTCGGTCGTTGCAGATGGCCACTCCCTGCTGGTTTCTGGTTCTGGCTGGAGGTTTCTCCTGTTAAAAGGGTAGTTTTTCGCTGCTCCAGCTGTCGCTACAATGCATGCTTCGAGTATGAGGGATTGCTGCAAAGTCGCGCCAGTGACTGTCCACTGTCTCTACATTTTTCATCCATGAGGAGTGAATGCTCAAGTCAATCTGGATGCAATCTCTGGTTTCCTTAGATAGAAAAACTTTTTATCCAGTTGATAAATAACAGAATCTCTCTCACTGTTCAATGGTTAAGATTAATTGGAATGTATGTACCTAACTTTTGTGAAGTGCCTTGAGACGACATGTGTTGTGAATTGGCGCTATATAAATAAACTGAATTGAATTGAATTGAGTTGAATTAAAGTTTGATTTACCTGTTTTTGTTCTTCCCTCAGATTCCCTGTCAGACCTCACAGACCTGCAGAACCTCCCTCCTCTCACCCCTCGCCTCACCCCTCTGGCCTACAGTGGGCGCTTCTTCTTTGAGCCATCAGTCTCATGTGGTGGTGGCAGCAATCAGTTGGCAGAGCCGCTCCTCAGCTTGCTGTCAGGGTTAGTGAGCATGGCGGCGCCTCCTGCACCCTGCAGCCTCACCACCTCTTCATCGCCTCCTACATTGACATCATCAGCACCCTCTCAGTCCAGCCTCAGCTGCGGGTCTGCAGACGACACCTCTATCTTCTCTGCGACACCTTCATACATGTCTGCACCAGAATCAAACCACCTCCTTCCTCCCAGTGACGTCCAGTCTGCATCCCAGGCCTTCCAGCCGCAGGTCCCACCACCCGCCTGCATCCAGCCGCCCTCCATGGTGGTCCCCATGCTGCCGGACTACCTCCTGCCACAGCAGGTAACAGAAGGCGAGGATGGCCACAGTCAGGACCAGAAGCCAGTGCTGCCACCCCTCACGCCTCTTCCCACCATCAAAGCCTTCTCCTCGCAGTTCCAGCCCCACGGGGCCGCCTGCAGGAACAGGAAGCCCCCAGTAGGGAGGCAGTGCAAAACTCCACCCCATGAGCGGCCATACGCCTGCCCTGCTGATGGCTGCGACCGCCGCTTCTCCCGCTCAGATGAACTGACACGCCACGTGCGCGTACATACGGGCCAGAAGCCGTTCCAGTGTCGCATCTGCATGCGCAACTTCAGCCGCAGTGACCACCTGACCACACATATTCGCACGCACACAGGCGAGAAGCCATTTGCCTGCGTAGAGTGTGGGCGCAAGTTCGCCCGCAGCGATGAACGCAAGAGACATACCAAGATCCACCAAAGACAGCGAGACCACCGAGTGGACAGGGCCGGCGCCTCTCCTAGTACCGGCACCACACCCACCACCACGTTGACCGTGTCACCCACAAACCCCCTCACCGTGCAGACCTCTTCCCCCTGCCCAACCTCTTCATCCCCCTGCTTCACCTCCTCCTCCCCCATCAACATCCAGGCCTCCTCCCCATGCTACACCTCTTCATCTCCCCTCACCATCCAGACGTCCTCCACGTGCTTCACCTCCTCCTCCTCCTCCCTGTCTCACGTTTACACCTCCTCTCCGTCCCCCAACCTCTACCCCTCGTCCTGCTCCTCTCCGATGGGGAGTCCTCAGTCAGAGCTGCTTTCTCCCCACAGCACCAACATCTGCTGATGGAGAGCAGGATCCCACTGTGGCCCCTGACCTCAGACTTTTATTTTGGCAGGTTAAAGTCCTGTTCCTGAACTTTTCTGTGCATATATGTGGATACTGTACATACGTGAATGTGGCCAAGCGTGCACATGGTGTTTTACCTACTGAGTAGGTTATGGGATGTTAGTGTGTTTACATGCATGTTAGTGTTGGATTTCTTACTAAACACGAACTACAGAAATAAAAACCATTTCAAACCTGATGCTGCTTCTGGTTTCAGACTTGATTTCCAACAGCTTGACTAAAATGTTTCTCCTCTTTCACTTCTGGTTCATTCGGTTTAAAAGCTACAGAAAACAACATCGATAGCAGTAAAAAGGTCCTATTAGACCTTTGATTCCTGAGTCATGATTAAATTGTTCAGTTTATGGAAAAAATATCAGAATTTATGAGACTTTATGAAACACTCTATCTGTCAGCTCATCAAACACTTGTTTTATAGATTTGTTTTGTCTCTAAGGCAAAAACTAATCTGAAGAAAGACAAGAAAAAATTTAGACGTGTAATATGAGTGAAATAATGAGTTTTTGGTTGAAACTTCAGAGTTTAAAGGAAAATTCTGTGAAATACAGTGGCTCTATCTGTAGGCTTTTATGTCAGAAGTAAATCCTGTGTGTTTGTGTGTGTGTGTTTGCGTGTGTGGGGGTGTGTGTGTTGCGTGTGTGTGCGTGTCAGACAGCCAATGGGATCAGACTTTGTCACCACCGGCTCACCCTGCTCCCTGCAGGAAAATCAACATGGCTTTCTGCCCTAGCCCAAATATGGTGTTTCCTGCTGCTCCAGCGGATGTCCTGAAGGCCTTATAAGGAGTTTCCTGCTGGCAGAATGCCCAGGTGCTGTGTGATGTAACAAGTAGACGGACTGGGACAGCAGGTTGGACTAGACCGTCTGAGTATGAAAATGTTTCTGCAGCCTCAGGCTTTCAGCCGTTAAACTAAACCTAGTGATCAGTTGCTTGTATCAAAAGTCAACACGTGTTTATGGGATGAGGTGCTTGTTCAAGTTGGTTTGTCTGTAAAGATAAAAACAAAGGAATCTGATTTGTTGAGCAGTTTATCAGCTGATGGTGCTGGCCAATTACAGAGCAGCATGTTGTCTCTTACCTTTATCTTTAGTCCATTTTCTGTTTCGTTTCTATCTTGGGTTTACTGTTAAACAGCAAACAGATGAGGTTTTTCTGAACATTTTAAATCACAAACAATAACATAACATAACAGAAATATGTTAAAAACCTACAATCAGTTAATAACGTTTTTGGCCTTTTGTTTGGCTATAAATCTACACATACAGTGGCTTGCATAAGGTTTTATATTCTTTGAACTTTTTCACTTTTTAAATTTTAGGATAATGGAGGTCTCTCCGACGGAAAACACAAATTAAAAGGTGAAATCTTTTACAGAATAAGTGTGTTAAAATCTTCTATTTGCCTTTGGACTATTTTGGGGGGGGTTCCACACCTTAACCAGCATACCCAGGTTGACGGTAGCCTGTGGGGCCTTTTAAACTTTTTGGGACTAAAAGGGTTTTTTAAAAAAGTCATTTTTTAAATCCAATCATCCAGATTTCAGACGGGTTCATACATTAAAAAATTACCCTAACATCAAACAGTCAGATTCTGTTTTTTTTTTTTTTTTTTTCCCCAAAATTGATAAAACTTTTTTCTGTCTAAAAAACCCGCAGATTGCATCCGTCATGATTGCAGCTTTCCCCTCCTGGTGAGCATGTAAAAATGGACTCACGGGCTTGATTTTTGCACAATCCCCAACTGAGCATGCTTTAGCGACGTGGAGGGGAAAAAACCCCCTTTTAACCAGGAAAACCTCCAGCAAAACCAGAACCGGCTCGGTGGGCCCGGCCATTCCCAAAAACCGACGGGGGGTTTGGGAAAACAAGCGAGACACAAGAACAAAAAAGCACTGACCGGAGTCTTTCTAGGGGAAGGAAAGAAAATGTTAAGGATGTCTCCTTCAGTTGTTTCACCTAGAAGATGGAAAAGAAAAACTCTGACCATTTTTAAATCTAGAGGATAAAGACCATAGAGTTAGTTCGAAAAACCCTCGTCTAACCATTTCTAGAAAAAAATAGGGTTAAACACTGAAAGACGGGGCCATGTGTATCATTGGTAGGGGGGTGACTTAAGTTTTTCCCCACAAAGTTTGGGACGAGCCCCCCTCCGGGAAGGTTTCACAGGTGATACCGAGTCGGGCAGGTTAGATTCTAAAAGAAAAGAGAGAGAACAAGTTAAAAGCTAAAAAAACAGCAATAAACAAAATTGGAGTAGTTGAAAATGTAGCAGAAGTAAAAAGTGGTCTTGTGTCCTCCAGCATCTAGCCTATAGCACATGACACGAATGCTCAGGATAACCTAAGCCACTCTAATTTAAAACTTTATAAAAAAGGAAATTTTTTTAAGCCTGCCTTAAAGTCGGGGGTCTCCCTCACGGACAAACTGGGCTGCCCCCCCATTCTACTTCTAGAACTCTAGGAACTAGTTTGGCAATGTTCCGGGGGTGAAAAAGGAATCCTAGAACCTGTTTAAATAGGGGATTTAAATACATGTCCTGGTCAAAAATAACCCAATTTTTTTACTTTTTTCCAAGGTCAATTTAAAATCCCATCCAGGTTAGTGATTTTTAAGCCTTTCTTTTTAAAGATCCAGCCCCCAAAGACAACTTCTGTCTTGCTAAATTTAAAGCAAAAATTTAAAATCTCCAAGTTTTTATGTCTTCAAGACATGCTTGTATCTTCAAACGGGTTGGGCCATCGGATTAGGGATAATAAAGCTGAGTATCATCAGCGTAACAGTGAAAATTTATCCTATGCTGCCTGATAATTTTACCTATAGGAAGCATATATATAACTGGCCCAAGTACTGAACCCTGTGGTACTCCACAATTAACCCTGGAGTTTAAAGATGATTTATCATTTACATGAACAAACTGGAATCTGTCAGACAGATAAGATTTAAACCAGCCTAGCGCTGTTCCCCTGATCCCTACAGCATATTCCAGCCTTTCTAAGAGAATATTATGATCAACTGGATCAAATGCAGCACTGAGGTCTAACAGAACCAGTACAGACACAAGTCCATTATCTGAGGCCATAAGAATATCATTAGTGACTTTCAGCAGAGCTGTTTCAGTGCTATGATGAGCTCTGAAACCTGACTGAAACTCTTCAAACAGGTCATTGCTGTGTAAATGCTCACACATTAGATTAGCAACTATTTTCTCAAGAATTTTAGATAAGAACGGAAGATTGGATATCGGTCTGTAATTTATTAATTCATCTCGATCAAGTGAAGGTTTCTTAAGCAAAGGTTTAATTACAGCTACCTTAAAAGCCTGTGGTACATATCCATTTACTAAAGATAAATTAATCATATCTAAAATGGGGCTGATAATCAGAGGGAACACTTCCTTAAATTATTTGGTTGGGATTGGGTCTAACATACAAGTTGAAGATTTAGTCAGAAAGGTGTGTCTTTTCTGACCTTTTAAGGCTTTTAAGGTAGCTGTAATTAAACCTTTGCTTAAGAAACCTTCACTTGATCGAGATGAATTAATAAATTACAGACCGATATCCAATCTTCCGTTCTTATCTAAAATTCTTGAGAAAATAGTTGCTAATCTAATGTGTGAGCATTTACACAGCAATGACCTGTTTGAAGAGTTTCAGTCAGGCTTCAGAGCTCATCATGCATGCTCAGTGTGAGGGATTGCTGCAAAGTCAACGCCAGTGACTGTCCACTGTCTCTACATGCTCATCCAGGAGGAGTGAATGCTGCAAGTCACTGACTGGATGCAATCTGCTGGGTTTCCTTAGATAGAAAAACTTTTTATCCAATTTGAATAATAAACTAAATCTGACTGCACTGTTCAATTGTTAGGATTAATTGTAATGTATGTACCTGAGTTTGTGAAGTGCCTTGAGACGACATGTGTTGTGAATTGGCGCTATATAAATAAACTGAATTGAATTGAATCTTAGAGTCAGGTGTGCGGACTAACACAGGGCCGAAGTACCAAGAGGGTGGCGGATTAACAATGTTTTGGAAGTGTGACATTAATTTTCGCTTTGAATCTGACCTTAATTTCTATCGGAACTTCGAATAATGCGGAGTTGGACCCTTGTGCTGAAAACGGACGGACTGACATGTGAGAATTACTTATCATTACGTTTATTTCTATGAGCATTTAGGAAAATAAACAGGATGCTAATTCTGTGTAGCAGGTATGTTCAAGGTTAAGCTAGCTTCACGTGGCTATTTTCTGGCTTAAAAGTGTTAATTTTGAGGGCTGACATTTAAATAATGGAGGCGAACTTTATATTTAAACATGGTAGTTGGAAAGTTGACTTTTTGTCGTCACAGTTATTGTTTTAATCGAATGTTAGTCCCGAAACAGCAGAAACTGCTACATAGGTCGTGGTTGGTCTTTTTGAACCGGGATTAACCTTTTAACGGTAACCGCTAATTAACAGAAGCTGGAGGTTTTCACTTTATCTGCGTCTGGGGGCATTTTTATACAAAATACGTTGTTGAGAAGACATGTGGTTTGTTTAGAGAGGCGAATTAAATTCATGAGACGGTAAAAATGTTGGCATGCTGTGTTCCATCCGACTTCTAAATGTGTGAATATGTTATATAAACCACGTAAACGGATAAGGGCTTCCGTTTTTAATGGCTTCTTTGTGAGGTCTCTGCAGGTTTCCGTAGTGTAGTGGTTATCACGTTCGCCTCACACGCGAAAGGTCCCCGGTTCGAAACCGGGCGGAAACAGATCTGTTTTTTATTATTCTGCCTTTTTTCCAGAGGCCGGTGCCGCCATTTTGGTTCAAACAGGATCTCGCTTTTAAGCACTTTTTCGGAACCGAACTCTACAGCAGCTGCATACAATTGGTTGATTTACTTTTGGTAACTATTAGAGAAAAGGTCTGCTTACTTTTAAAGTATTTACACAAAAAGGTGGTTGACACGGTTTTATTGCAACAACTTGTAAGTTAAAAATAAATGTATAAATGTATTTTACGTTACACAAAAGCTGTTTCCGCCCGGTTTCGAACCGGGGACCTTTCGCGTGTTAGGCGAACGTGATAACCACTACACTACGGAAACCTGCACAGCCCTTCCAAAGAAGCCATTAAAAACGGCAGACCCCAACTGTACTTGCGGTATAAATCATTTACGGCCAGTAAAGTTTTCCTACCTCGACACCACCTAGCCTGGTGGAAGTGAGACCCTTGAATTCAATTCAGTTTATTTATATAGCGCCAATTCACAACATGTCGTCTCAAGGCACTTCACAAAAGTCAGGTACATACATTCCAATTAATCTTAATCATTGAACAGTGCAGTCAGATTCTGTTATTTATTCAAATTGGATAAAAAGTTTTTCTATCTAAGGAAACCCAGCAGATTGCATCCAGTCAGTGACTTGCAGCATTCACTCCTCCTGGATGAGCATGTAGAGACAGTGGACAGTCACTGGCGTTGACTTTGCAGCAATCCCTCAAAACTGAGCATGCATGTAGCGACAGTGGAGAGGAAAAACTCCCTTATAACAGGAAGAAACCTCCAGCAGAACCCAAGGCTCAGTGTGAGGGGCCATCTGCCACGACGACTGGGGGGTTAAGAGAACAGAGCAGAGACACAAAGAGAACAAAGAAGCACTGATCCCGGAGTACTTTCTATGGGAAGGAAAGTTAAATGTTAATGGATGTAGCTCCTTTAGTCGTTTCACCTAGAAAGAAAGAACAGATAAACTCTGAGCCAGTTTTCAATGTTAGAGTCTGAAGAGAGCACATAGAGTTAGTTACAGTAAAAGCTCCGTCAGTAGCTATGTCTAGGAGAGAGAAAGGGTAAACACTGAAAGACGGGCCATGTGGATCATCGGTAGAGGGTGAGCATTAAGTTGTTGCCAAGCAGAAGCTTGGAGGATTCCCCTCTCCAGAAGGTGTTACAGGTAGACACAGAGTCAGGCCAGGTGTAGCTTCTAGGAAGAGAAAAGAGAGAGAACAAAGTTAAAAGCTGAAATAACAGCAAATAATACAAATTGGAGATAGTGTGAGAAAGTAGGCGAAGAGGGTGAAAGTGGTCATTATGTCCTCCAGCAGCCTAAGCCTATAGCAGCATAGCTACAGAGATAGCTCAGGATAAACTAAGCCACTCTAACTATAAGCTTTCTCAAAAAGGAAAGTTTTAAGCCTAGCCTTAAAAGTAGACAGTTTGTCCATCTAGAGCCCACTGATGGTCATTGTTATACTAAAAACCACAACGATTCGGATACCTCTCTCTGTCAGATTGACCATAACCATTGGAAAAGAAACATCTTTTCTGTTAGATATATTGTTTTGTAGATTTTGTTGCATTAATTTTGTAATTCTCTCAATTTTTGTGAGCTCTAGTTTTATTTCCCACCCTCACTGAGGTCAAATGAAGGAACAGAGCTAAGGAAACAACCTAAGAATTTACCTTTCTGACCTTAGAGTCAGGTGTGCCAGCTAACACAGGGCAGAAGTACCGAGAGGGAGGCGGATTAACTCTGCTCTGCAAGTATGATATTCATTTTCACCTGGAAATTGATCTTAATTTCTATCTGAACTTAGAATAACGTGGAGTTGGACCCTTGTGCTGAAAAATGACAGGCAGCCCTGAGAATTACTTATTACGTTTATTTCTATGAGCATTTAATAAAATAAGCAGGTTGCCAATTCTTTCTTGTCAACCATTGGCACATGGTGGTCTACAAGAGTCCACGTGGGGCCTGACTGGTCATCGGTTTCCGTAGTGTAGTGGTTATCACGTTCGCCTCACACGCGAAAGGTCCCCGGTTCGAAACCGGGCGGAAACATCTTTTGTGTTACGTAAAATGTCACTTCATTACTGTCAAGAAGCTTTTTACTTACTGTCACTTTATGCATTACAATTTATACTGAAGATGATATATTGAGTAGTTTCTTCATTTCCTATTTTTAGAGCAAACATCTATCCAAGTAAGGCTAAAACTAAAAAGCTGTTTCCGCCCGGTTTCGAACCGGGGACCTTTCGCGTGTTAGGCGAACGTGATAACCACTACACTACGGAAACCCTGTGGCGTATGACCACAGGTTTCACTGACCAGGACACTCCTCGATAGTAAAGTGGTTAGTTTGCCCACCTGAGGACCACTCGTTGTCCCTTCACTAAACACAGGAGACTGGATCTTTGGGTTTGTTTTGACCTTCACATAGTCTCACTGAAGACGAGCAGGTGAAGACAATGGTTGGATGGTCCAACATGTCGTGTCTACTTACCTGTTCCAACAAATATGCCGTCAAGTTAGGTCTGCTGACCTTCCTGTGATGTCCTGTTGCCATAGAAACTACTGAGTTAATCGTGCTAACCTCTGAGCAAATGGCTACTCGGATTAGTGGATAAAAGTGGGCATCAATATATTTTATTATGACTCTGAAACAGAAAGTTATGAGACAAACACAGACTTTTATAATAATCAGCTAACACAGCATAGGAACTTTTACCTGGTTTTTCTACCAACAGCGTCACATATTTTGAATATATGATCATATTGAAAGAACAAAAAATAAAAAATGTAAACCAGAAAGTGTAGCTCTTTTCCAGCTCATCTACTTCCTATGAATGATCTAACATGCAGTTCTTTCTGAGACCTGATCACAGCCTTTTCTGTTGAATGTTTTCTGTTGTACATTTACGATTCAAGAAGACTTTTTCATATAAAATCTAGGTTCTTAATCTTCTATGGCTCTGAATATCCTTCAGGGTTTTAGGAGTTTGTCCTCTTACCTAGTTATGGGGAAAGATTGCTAAAAACCACTGTAAAAGGCCACAGAAGAGTCTGATTCATTGGAAGTAAAATACAAAGAAAACAGGCTGGATCAGGACTTCTATACACGTCTGTCTTTGGTTTTATAGCCTGTAACACGTTCTAGTCCAGAGTGTAGATGTTCTCCTGCACAGGTCTTCTCATGCGGATCTCGTAGATGATGTGAGGAGGTTCATCTGAGGACAAACTGGGGGGAGCAGAAAAACAAATTGGTCTCTTCAGGTGAGACACTTGGGGTGTTTTAAAATGATGAATAGTCAGGGGAACACGGGAGGACGAAATAGCCCGATATACATCTGGGTAGTAGACTGATTACTTGAGATTACTCACCAGCCTGACTTTAAAGCACCTCTGTAGATCCCACCTGCAATAAAACCAAAGTCAAAATCAATCACAACCTAGAGAAGGAGTTTCTTTTAAGTTGCTGTTTAAAATATAGGCTAATTCTTATTTTTTATTAGAAGCCAGTCTCAGCAATCACTGGTAGGAAGTAAATTATTTACCGTGACTTTACAGAGATCTCTGTGACTACTGATGGACAGTTGTTATTTAAAGGCTAATCCAGAGTTTCTGTATTGAAGCGTGATGCTTTTACCATTTATTTGTCTTAAATTAGAAACAAACTAACTCTGGAGTTTTAAGTATGGCTCTTAAAAGATTTTCATTGGTTGCTAGCCTCCATGAGCCCACCTCCAGCTCCTGACCAGAGTGTTCTTGATGCTTTAAAAACAGAAAAATGAGAGTGTAAAATCACATGTAGAGAAGCTTCCAGACGTACGTTTGAAGGCCAGGAAGAGGAAACCTGCAGCGATGACCAGCAAAATGCTGAGGGAGAGCGAGAGGACAGGAGCATTGATCTGAAGAGAAAGCGAAGGTAGAGGATCCTCCACCTGAAAGACAAAGAAGGCTGTTGTCACAACCCTGGTGAATCTACTCACCATCAGGTTTATCAGATGCAGTAAAATCTATTTTAATATTCTTTAGGGCTACATGAGCGCACGGTGCTTTAACCATCCTTGTTCTGGAGATGGAAATCATCTCAGTAGCTGGATAGACCTCTCACTATCTGGGATCTCTGCTTGCTATGAACCCAAAGTAAATCAAAACTTTTCAGTTTTTTATTTATTTATTACAAGTCATATCGCTATCAGCATTTACCGATATTACCACATATTACGTTTTCCTCATACCCTGCAGCCCTAATATTTTTTTAGCAGCAAGAGGCGCATAAAGCTGCAGAATGGATCCTCACAGTGATGGCATCAGAGCGAAGCAGCGTGGAGTTCCTCCTCAGAAGGTCCAGCTGAGATGACAGCAGGGTTCTCCCGTTTACTACAAACAGACAGAAATCACTTTGGACACCTAGAAACAGGATAATAGATGAGCATCTTCTTGCCAGCTTCTGAGTGGACCTGCTCAGCCTCATTCAGCATAGATCTACACACCTGTGGTGGTCAGCTCTGTGGAGAGCTCTGTGACTCTCAGCTCTGTGACTCTCAGCTCTGTGACTCGGTCGGTCGTCATTACTGGGGTTGTAGTTGTACGAGGAGGATTGGTGGATGGAGCTGAGAGAAAGACAAAGACATCAGTGATTCAAAGAGTCCATTACTGTAACTGACCTTGAAGTGAAGAAATCTGATGAAACTGATCAGAATAAGCTGGCTGGGATTATACGTGGATGGGTTTTGTAGTCCACCTCTAAAGATCTGCTGTAGTATCTGTCTCCAGCTGCAGACCCTTAAAGTCCTGGAAGATTGGAGGTGGACCCTAGAATCTTGTCATTTAGAGGTTATTGGACTCATTTGTGTTGGACATTCTCTGTATGGTTGGTTGGATTGAGAACTCATCATAGTTGTGTTCCTGAAACCATCTTGGAGCATTTCTGCAGTGAAACATGGAGCATTATCCTGCTTCCTGCTTCCATGAAGGCCTCCACCCAACAATATGTCTTAGTGCTGGACTTCAAAGTAATATCCACATGAATGTCAGAACCAAGGTTTCCCAGCAGAACATTAGCCTAGAATAAAGACCAGAATATTCAAGTAATGACATCAACAGGGCAGATGAGAAGCTTTAACCAGCATTTCAGATGGAGGCTAATGTTATGTTACTTTCACCATTCTTCTTCACTCTGTACACCTCAGACCTTTGTCAGAGTCCTACTATCTGCAGAGATACTCAGACGACTCTGCTGTTGGGTGGATCAGAGAAGAACTAGGGGCTGAGCACAGAGAGCTGGTCTGGAAACAATCATCTCATCTTGAATGTGAACAAAACAAAGGAGATGATTTTAGATTATAGAGATTGTAGAGAATAGCTCCAACTCCATGTCCAACATGGGAGAAGAAGGTCATTCTTGACCAGTCAAAGCACTTTAACTCTTGAGCAACACTGGAAGATGATTCGTTGTTTTATCAGGGAATTTGGGGTTGAGGACTTTGCCAGGAGGGCATCAACTTGAGGCAGAGCAAGAACCTGAAATTGAGCAAGAGTTCAATCGAAAGCTTTCCTATAAAGGTGGGTTTTAAAGCCATGTTTAAAGTCATCTATAGTCTGTGGTGTCCTGGGGTGATCAGGGAGAGTACTACAACTAAATACTCTGAAGAAACGTAAGAGCTACAACATCTCATTTCTCTGAATTCATAAAGTTGTTTTTAGTTATTTAATGGAACTGAATAAGAAATGATCCTGTGATTCAGCTCACCTTTGACCACTCTGAGGTTCATGATCACCTTCTTGTCGTTAAACAGGCCGTCCACATCAACCCTGCAGCAGTACGGCCCGCTGTCTGTCCTCCTCACATTCAGGATGTCCAGGTCCATCTGTCCATCCAGGATGTCCCCCGTGAGCAGATATCTGTCGTCAACCTGCAGCATCAAGGTTGGGTTTGGATCACTCACTGATGGATTCAACCAATTAACACAAAACTGATTGATCAGAATCTTCTTTTAACAGATAAAAGAACAAAGAAAAAATGATGTATTTGTAAAACCTGACTCCAACTTTTAATGCAGAAACATTGTTTCCTTTAATCATCTATTAAAGTTAAGAACAACTCGCTGTTTCATTTTTTCCAGATGAATCTACGTCTCTTCCTGCTGAATCTTTGTGTGATTCTTCTCTTTATGCTCCAAACATCTCCAGCAGGACACAAATCAGGACTTCAGGCAGGACGGTTAAGCTCATGTTAACGATGTGTTGATAAGGCCATGCTGCTTAAAGTCAAAGAGACTGAGGTCTGAGATCATCCATCTGAAATGACCACAGAGCAGACGTCTCTTCAAACCTCCAGTATCCTCCTCTGTATCAACCGTAGGTCAACCACACATCCTCATGTTTCCCCTTTTCATCACAGATACCAGCTTCTGAACCTTTCACTGTGAGTATCCTTGATGTTTCACCTGAACCATAGCCTCACCTGTCCAGAAGACATGTCCTACTGTCTGTGTGAGGTGAGCTTGTCTCTGCAAAGAAACATAACTAGATCCTGCAGCTGTTTACAGAATGAAATATTAAAAAGAGGAGCTCTCAGTAAAGGGTTAGAAAACTCTGATCTAAATGACGATATTAGACCTCCAGACCTAAAATCATCTTGTTTTAGTCTCTTTATAAATATTTTATTATTTGTTAGACTAAATAAATATAAAATAATTTCTGATTGCCCAGCAGGTGGCAGCATTCATCCTGGTGGTTTTTGCAGATTGGTCTCAAATACAGAAATGCCAGCAGCTAGTCTATGTTGGGCTTTGTGTCTGAACTGGTTGATGCTTTCATGAGGCTGACCTTGGAGATGACGCCGTTCTCGTCCGTCTGCACCAGGATGTTGCTGCACCAGAAGGTCCCGCAGCCTCGACCCCAACAGACCCGACTCAGACCGAACCGCTTCACAGAGTACTGACAAGACAGAGAGGCAACACCCCCCTCGGTCACTTTAAAACAGGAGACAGACGCCAGCGGTCCACCTTAAAATAGAGATCAGAAAAACACTGTGATGGTCTCTGTGTGTGAATAAGAAAACATAGAAGATAAAAATGTTAATATCAGGTGTTACATTTATACGGTTAATGTGGAAACCTCCTGAGTCACTGATCACGTCCTACTGGTAACCTTCCTGTGATCCTTACTTCCCTGTAAACCTTCTGGAGGTCTTTTGTTCACTTGCTTCTGTTCTACCAACCAGCTGGTTGCAGGTTTATTTTGAATTGTGGGAAAGAGGTGAATTTTCCCACATGAATGTTGTCCTGAATGGAGGAAAAGCCAAAGATGTCTGGTTGTCAGTCTGAGTATCAGCTTGTCTCCCATCATCATCCTCCTGAAAATGTTCTTCTGCCTTTGAAACGACTCGGGTCCAGTGATGGACTGGACATTATCACTGGATCATTGAACACTCAGTAGATTCAAACATTAACTTCTAATACAGGAAACAACCAGAAGACCTCACCCGTGTATAACAGCTTTAAAACAAAGAGCTGATGAAGACGACATGCAAATAAAAATAATAATAAAATAACCAGAGCAGAGAGGTGGAAAACATCCTCAGAGATACAGAAATAACTGATGTAAAACAGATTCAAGGCACCATGAGACAAACTCCACTTATTAAAAGCAAAACTGATTCATATTGGTTGGAGAAATGAGTTTAAGTTAGACCTGAGGGGCTGGTGCATGCTGGGACATCAGCAGTAAGGTCTCACCTGACAGGAAGAAGAGGAGGATGATGAAGGCGAAAGGCGATGGATGCAGAGCTGCGGCCATCCTGTAAACCAACGAGTGTTTCTGCTGCATGTCTGGATGGAGACTGAACAGTGAGACTCTGTGACGGAGATCTGGGGGTCACTGGGGGGGGCGACACACACTGCGTCGGTTTGTGTGTGTTTGGATGGATGATGACGTGTTTTTAGTGTCAAAATAAGAACGACTGCAGACAATGAAAAGCTTTCAGATTTGTCTACATCTGGATTAATATTATCCAACAAAACATGTAAAACATTTATTAAACTTTTTGATCTGAGAAAAATGGCCTGATTGGGTTTTCTCATGTTAGATTTGAGACGACCAGATTTTCCTGATACGAGTCTGAATGGAAACTCTTGTATCGTCTGTTTGAGATGAAAATGAAGCAAAATCCAGATTTTCATGTTTATCAATGAGGGTGGCAGCGGTGTGTTTACAGTGGAAGAAACGGCGAGGACAGAAAGACTTTGTTTGACTGTAACGCACACGCTGGAGACGTCGCAGTCACACAGAGGACGCCTTTATTCTCAGTAAATGTTGCTGTCCGGTTCTTTCTCCTCAAACTGACCCGCTGAAATCATCCTGAAGATGTGCTTTTAAAACCTAATATTGTTTGAAAGTGTAAATGAAAATTTTTAAAACAGAAGAAACTAAATATGCTGCGTTGCAGGAAACCCTAAACACAAAAATCCAAGAAAACCCAAACTGAGACTTCAGGAGGAACCTTGAAATGGATCTGAGGAAGTAGAGAAGATCAGGATGAACCTGTGTGGTTCTGGACGGCATGAGCAGCGAAGGGTGAGTTAGAAACAAGAGAAGAATGAGGGAGGACATCTAGAGGCTGCAACATGTCACTGCAAGGAAATTCACGATAAAACCTGGAATAAAACAAATAACACTAATAGAATATAAAGCTGACTGAAGAGGAGATAATCTAAATAATCACAAAACGACATAAACTAAACCTCTTGAGGTTCTTTGATTAACTTTTATAATTAACACTGAAATTAAAACCGAAACAGTAAAAATGTAATGTGCACCTCTGCCCATTTTTACAGTAATAGTGGTGAACGGCTTTAACACGTTTGGTTTTTCACATAAAATATTGACAGCTGATGAGTCTGATTTAACAGAACTCATTTAGGAGCAACTCCACTTCCCAGTCTGTTAAGTTGCTCCTGATTTTTGCCAGGAGAATCACTGGAGAGTCAGTTTGTACCTGCAGTAGGATGGAGCTGTTGATCATGGGGGAGGTGGAGAGGTAACGGCATAATGGGGCTGACAACAAGTTGCTTGGTCAGCGTTGCTCTCAGCTTTGTTGCTCCACTCTGTGGCTGAAGATCATCAGTTCTCTATCAGCTTCTCCTGTTTGTCAGCCTAGTAGGAAAAACAGCTCCACACTTTTGCCTTTTCGACTTGAGATCCCAGAAGCTCTTCTCTGCACATCTTTGCTGTGTTAGCAGGGTTTCAGACCCTCAGCAGCTGCTCGCTGGTTTGATTCCCATCCATAATTGTCCAGGAGAGCCTCTGCATGAAGGGGAGGGTATGAATGTCTGTATGCTTCTAACACAAATTCAATAATTCATGTTTTACTATATTGATGTATGAACTTATTTTCACAACCAAACTGTTTTGGTGCATTATGCTTTCTGTAGATGGTTCTGTTGGTCCTCAACTCATTACTGCCCCCTTCTGGTAGCAGCAACATCTGCTCTCAAGATCAGGCTCTCAAGAGGAAGTTGTGAAACCTCAACAACTATTTTAGTCAGCAGTCGCTGCCCATTTCTACACATAATAGATACAATGAAACATTACATCGTGTTTGACATGTTTATTGTTTTACATGTACCACCATCAACTGATCAAACCAGTAAAATGTCCCATTTAAAGAACATTAGTTGCCAAGCAACAGAAGACATTAATTAAGGTTCCATAATCATTGAAGATTCATGATCAAACCTCTGTAGATGAGTGCACCATAAGACAATCAACATCCCAGATACATTGTTCTGTACATCTCTGGTAAAAACTTTAAAAGCACATTTATAGCCTAAAGCAGAAATTACTGCCATAATAATCTTTTACTCTTTTTAAAGCCTGAAAAACACCAAAAAGTAAGTATTCCAAAATGAAAAGCTTTTTAAAAATCAAAGATTCCCTCCTTTATGGGACAGTTAAAACAGAAGCAGAATTGGGTCATGTTCGGACAGAGCAGCACCGTCTAGAAACAGTTGGACATTAGAAGATGAGACGGAACCAAATGATCTGAAAAATCTATCATCACTGCAGGGTTTGAGGAGCATTTTCAGGAACCACTGTCAGTGAATCTCTGGGCTATTACATAAAGGTGAAACCAAAGAGGAAGGCTGACCTGAACAGAACCCAGAACTACTGCCGTATTTCCTGAGCTGACACAAAGACTAGAACTTTAGCGCGTTTCTACTACAGAACCATTCTGGGGCCCGTCATGAGCCTGCAAGGATAAATGGCCAAGACGATGGAAACTTCAAGGCTTCATAGTAGAGCTGAACCAAACATTTAACTAGGATGCAAGATCTCTGTGGGCAAGGTTGTTGTTGAAGACCTGGTGTCTGTTGCCCACTTTATCAGGCAGGACTTCCTGCAGCTCATTCAGCAAGTTCTGGATGTCTGGTTCCGTCTGGTCCTTGTATGTAATGAAGAGAGAAAACAGGATATTATTGCTAAACAGGATCCCAGCAACTGGAACAACAACTGGAAATGGGCCCAGACCAGGTCTGGGAGAACATAAACTAAAACTAAATAAATGTGTTGAAGGCCAGAACTATCATTCAGTTTGTCTGATTATCTGACAGCAGCGCTCAGCGATGGGAGAACTCACCTGGACTGAAACGTTCCAGCTTCACTAATTTAGTTACCAGCCTGTAAATGTGTGTTGTTAGTTGCAAAGAATGAAGTGATATCTCATCTTTTAGTGGATTACTGAGAACCAACCGCCTGGACTGAGACTTTCTGCAAACTGTTGTTGCTGCATGGGTTGTCAGGTCTTTGAAAAGGTTCTGGATCTGTTCTGATGTGAGCTTTTTAGCAGCTGTTATGATGTAGATCATTCAGATTTGTAACAATTTACCAGAACAGTGTCATCCTGGACCTCAGTCATGAAAACACGTCTAACAATAACCTTCATCAGGAGAAGGTTTGGGTTCTGGGAGACACCCCGGCTAATTGCAGAACCTCCTCCTGGTTGTTTTAAATGAAGTCCTGATGTTCCTCTGTGTGGGAATCATCAGAAACCTTTTTGGGACCAACTCTGGACCAGAACAGGAACCACTTTTAATGTTAATCCAGTTTATGCTCACACTATACTGAGATTAAATCTAACTTTTAAACAGAACGTTGAGTTGTCTTGACAACTACTGCTATAAACTCTGTACTCTAAAACTGCGGTTAAGTGAGCCAGGCAAAATGTTTTAGGCAGCATGAAAAAAAACATGCATTAGCTGCGCCGTTGAATAGGCCGCAGTGTTCAAAGTGTGGGAAAAAAGTAGCGGCTTATAGTCCGGAACGTACGGTAGTTATGTTGGTTTATGGTTCTCCTGTTGAGAACATTGTTGTTTCCTGCAGATGTGGAATCTGTTCTCAGCTGACAGAAGTGGTACCTGGCGTGCTCTTCTGCTGCTGTAGCTCATCAGCTTCAAGGTCCCATGTGTTCTATGTTCAGAGATGATGTTCTCCTGAACTTGGTTGGAACCAGTGGTTATTTGAGCTGCTCCTGCCTTCTATCATCTCCAACCAGTCTGCCCATTATTCCCTGTTCTCTGACATCAAGAAGAAACTTTTCTCCAGCAGCTGCTCACTGGATATTTTCTGATTTGCAGATCATCCTCTGTAAACCTGAGAGATGGTTGTGGGCGAAAGTCCCAGAAGATCAGCAGGTTCTGAAATACTCAGACTAGCTTGACTGGTACCAACAACCATGTTCAGAGTTACTTAGATCCCTGTTCTTCCTCATTCTGATGCTCAGTTTGAACTTCAGCTGGTCGTCTTCATCACGTCTAGATAATAAATGCATTGAGTTGCTGCCATGTGATTGGCTGATTGTGTTGACAAGCAGGTGAACAGGTGTTCCTAACAAAGTGTCCAGTGAGTGTCTATTATCTGAAAGCAGAGAGGTTTGGATGATTTATTAAAAGCTAAGGGAGACTGTCAGGGAGGAGAAGAACCTATCAGATCTTCAGGATGAAGACACCGATGCTAGATACCAAGATTAGTGATGCCGAGTTCATACATGTTTTACCTAGGTAGCTCAGCCAAAGGGGCCGCTCCATCTCCAGAGGACCCTGCCAGTCTGGCCACAAATTTGAAACCAGGTCTTTAGCCTCATCAAGGTCTGTATAATCCTTACAGTATGTCCCGCCGCCTTCCTCACAGTACTTGAAGTTCTGTCGAAGTTTATTAATATCAAACTTCAGCACCTTCTGAAAAGAAAGCAATGCAACAAGATGAGCAAATTAAATAGTTTCTTTTTCAACTAAACCACTAATAATAGAAAACCTGAAACCATCTGTGTTTAGCTCATATTGCCTGTTGGACCGTAGGGTCGTAGCTGACCCAACACAGCATAGCATCTCCTACCCTCTACCTCCCTACCCCCTCTCCTGCATCTCTTTCTGCACTTCACTCTATGCCAGAACTCTGTTCCTACACTATCCTCCCCATGGTGGCGCTGTTGTTAGCACAGTTACTGTCAAGCAAGAAAGTCCTGGGATGAAAATTATGGGTGGAGGATAAAATATTTCTTCATGGATTATTGCTGCTAAAAATAGTTCTACAAGCTGCTGGATCACAGTGGGGGTGGATCTCATAACACAATGACAGGCATGGACACTTATGGAAACTATAACAGGAGAATCTATGGACATAAAAAAATGCAGATGTTTGTTAAGGCAGATCCTCCATGTGGAGGGGCCCAGCAGTGTTCAGTTTATTTCTTTTAAATACTTCATCTTCTTCAGGTCATTTTAAGCAAAAAAGCTTTTTTAGTGTCCAAATCTTTACATTTCCCACCAACGTTTCTATGTAATTATAAAGTTCTCCCACAGTATTTAGCAGCACACTTCTGTTTTTTTGTGTGAGCAGCCTTGGTGAAGCCTGCTACATGAGTCCTGTAGATCGACCACCTCTGGTCAAAGAAACAAACAACTCGAGATCATTCAGTGATCCATTTACAGTGATTTCATCTAGAAAAAGCCTACCGGGGTTTATTATTAACTGCTTTGCTTGTTGTTTATTGTTTTTACCTCATTTAATAGACGGATTTACATCCCATTGATGTTGATTTTGCTCTTTGCTGTTTTAGTGTTTAGGTTTTGACTTCAGGCTTGGATCTTTGATGTTACTGTTGCAGGTTTCAGTCCTAGTTTCAGATTTCCTTGTCAAATTTTTCTTTCTGCTGTCGGTGGAGGAGGACGCTTTTTCTCTGTCTCCCGCACCCTCCCCTATCTACCCTGCTTCAGCTCTGTTTCTGTTGTTTTGTTTCGGAGCCTCTTTTTGCATATCTTCCAAAATTGTGAATTATGGATTTGGTCAGCTGGTCTCTCAACACATTTGATCAAATTTTCTCGACGGGAAGACAAGGTAAGGGGAACCCTCTTGTCCAGACGGGACATTTTTCTCCGGAAACACGACGGATTATTGGCAGAAATTGAAGATTGTGTGTCTGACGATGTCAGTCGAGGACGTGGAAGATGTCTACACATTTGGATTTTTGATAACAGGATTTCTACTTTTTGGTTACCTGGCATATTGTGAGATTCGGAAAAAGTCGGGAGCCGTTCTAGCCATGACAAGGCTGCCCGGCATGTTTTAAGGTTTCTGCAGAGCGATCAAAACTCAGGCTGAAGCCCAGCAATTTGGCTGTTTGGCTGTTCTCGCCATCGAGAAACACCAGCGAGACTTGTAAGGTAGATGGAAAACTAAGAGTCGACCTGAACCAAACTAATTGTTGTTAACTGAGTCCGACGCTCTGCCCCGTCTGCGTCCTCCTTTCCGAGGACATCTGTGAACCTGCTCAGAACTGTGTGGCCGGTTGATAAACAGTCCACCATAAAATCAAGAACAATGGTCTCTGTGACAGTGCTCACGGACTTATGTTGCACACACACACACACACACACACATGCTCATAGATATAAACATACGCACACACCGCCTTCACCGTGTCCCTGCATGTAATGTCATATCTTTCTCTTGCATTTTTCTACTTTCAACTTTTTATCTCTTAACCAGAATTAAGGAGAACTTCATACCAGTGACTCCCAAAGATTATTATTATTTCTATTTTTTCTATGCCATTTTAATGTACTTTTACTATTATTTTTTTTTTCTTTTTCCAAGGATTGCAAAAACAAATAGTGATAGTAGAATGAAATAAAATAAAAATTACTTATGTACAGTAAAACGTGGTGCTGGTCTCTGTTACTTTACTATTCATGTACAGACCATGAAGTAGTCAGAACTTCCAGGAGAAACTCCAAAATACTTTTTATTTACACACTAAAATATACGGCCACTAAAGAAAAAGGTAATTTTGTCCCTCCTGGTGCAGAGGGAAACGATGGATCCTTTTGACAGTTGCTGCTGAAAACTCACAACAGACATCCAATCAGCTGCTGTCGACATTATTTCTAACATAACGTCTTTAGGCTGTCTGTCAGCAGGATGTTCAGTGAAGGTACCTCTGTGTCGTCCACATGCAGGGCAACAGCGACGTGGTCCCAAACATAAAACTGATGATTCAGCACACGTCTGGCTTCCATCTGGTTTGTATCTTCCATGATGTTCAGCTCATACCTGTAAAAACAACAATAAAGACAAAAAACAAAAGTTCCCCCAGAGCTCCAGGTCAGTTTGGTACCCAGGTGTTGGCAAACTGTCCCTTACTCCTCCCATCTCTTAGTCAATGTTTTTAACCATTGAATATCTGTTTGTTTCTTTAGCTAGCTAAGCATTAATTAAATTGTGGTTGGCACTGTTGGCAAAAAGGTCCAGGGTTCCAGTACCAGCCTTTCAACATGGAGTTTGCATGTTGTCCCTGTTCAGGTGTGGCTTGTCTCTGGGTACTCCGGCTTCCTCCCAGAGCTCAAAAACATGGCGGTTAACTGGTCTCTCTGATTTCCCCTTAGGAATGAGTGCACGGTTGTTAGTCCGGTGTGTCCCTGTGTTGTCCTTTGAGGCACTGGCTACCTGTCCAGGACCCCACCCAATGACCCAATGACCTTTGGAGATAGGCATCTACATCATTGATCCAGAAATCTTGTTCTTCATTCAGATGCAGCTTTGCAGACCTGCTGCTGCCATCTTGTTTTCAGAGAAAGAAGGCTTTCAACTGGTTCAGTGGTTTTCCTATCTTTCCTGCCATGACCTTTAATCTTTAACCTGCTGACTGAGGCCTGTAGAGTCTGAGATGAAGCTCTTGGGTTTTTGGTCATTTCTTTGAGCTTCCGCCCTGATCTTGGGCTGAAAAGTCCTCTCCTGGGGTTGGACTGACATGATATTATAGTAAATAACCTGCAGTTGTAGAGTGCTTAATAGAGTCCGAGGACTCCAAAGCGGTCTACGCTACAATCAATCATCCACACACTGACACTGGTAAGCTACATTATAACCACAGCTGCCCTGGAGCAGACTGACAGAAGGGAGGATGTCATACAATCACCGCTATGAGCCCTCTGACCACCATCAGCATGCAAGGCAGCTGAACTGTCTTTCCCAAGGACTCAACCACTGAAAGTGGGGGTTCAATCCGGCAGACCACCAGTTACAGGATGAACTCCTACCACCTGAGCCACAGTCGCCACAGTCCTCACAGTATAAGGATCATTTACTGACATTTTCACTGTGTCGGGAGTTTTCAAAGACACCAGAAGGACTCTTGCATAAACATATTTGAGCATAAATCCAAAAGATGTTTGAGGGAAAGATTTTGGAAATCCTGGAAGAAATCTTTTTCCAAACTTCTCAGAAACATTTTCCATAAAGGAACTAGCAGAAGGAAATCACGCACTACGGTTTCTGGTGCATTAATTCACTACAGCTGCTCCATGAGCTGTAAGAATACATTAGTCCTCGTTTTGTAAAATAACAAAACTCCTTTTTGCTTTTCATTTGAGAAATTTCATTAACTGCTGAGGAAAAAATGACCGAGTTTAAATGTAAAAACTTTCTGTTGGTGCTGTAAGTTTTCCAGGTTGTTCTTACCAGTGAGTCTCACACATGGCCTCTGACCTCCAGATAAAACGTCCATCTCTGTAAACACAGATGGCGTTTGGGTCGTCCTCCAGTAAAGGATACTTAGAAAACTTCTCATTGAAGTCTGGACTGTGGACCAGAACGGCGTACATCACTTCCTTTTTGTACAGAACAGTCTCGTAGACCCGCATGACGGGCTCAGCTCCAGAGCAAATCTGAAGAAAAGAGACAGATTTTTTAATAAAAACACCTCATCATTGATGCAGATTATTGACTTTATTGATGACGTAGGTTTTTATTTGTACCACGGCAGACAAGAACAGGCCCAAAGATCAAGGACAGGAAACAAGATGGAGGCTGTGCAGAGATGCCCCAGAGACAGTCCAAATCAGAACAGCAGGATATCAGATGCAGAAAGGCAGAGAGTGGACAGAACGCCAGAACCTGGTGGCTCTAATATCGTAGAGGGAATGGGCTGGAGGTCCCATAGTTAAAGGATGTTTGACCCGTAGAGAGATTTTACCTGGTCTCTGTAGGCCGTCAGCACCTCCTCCAGGGGGAAGGTGAAGCGGAACGAACCCAGCCGGGACGTCTCCAGGAAGGCTGGAGAGGTGGCAAACTTCCACAGGAACCTCTCCTGCTCAGGATCTTCCACCTTCACGCCTGGGAAAGTCTTCTCCCGGAGCCTCATTTCAGCATCATTTATCTCTTCTGGTCCCACAGCCAGACTCCACCATATCAGTGGTTCTTCTTCTTCTTCTCCATTTGGATGCTTGAATCCTTCATCCTTCCTGATCCAACGTAACGCTGATCCTGTAGTTTCATGTTTCAGAAGACTTACGTGGAACTCTGGTTCAGGATATTTCGGGATGAAATATGTATGTTCAGCTGTTATCTCTGTGGTGTTTGCATTGCCTTTATAGAGATATTTGCTCTTCAAATTAAAGCGTTCAGCTTCAGCTTTCAGATCTTCTAGCTTCAGGTGTCGGCTTTCGACAAAATGCTCGTCGTATTGTCTCCTGTTTTTTCGCTTCTGTATGGTGCATTGCTGCAGAATGTAGAAGAAAGAGCAAAGTGAGGCCTTTTAGTCTAAAAGGTTTGTGTGGGATATTTTGGGATGTTTTCTTGCATAGGTATGTGTTTTCTGCAACTGTAGGTATTAATTTATAGATTTCCAGCATCAAGTTCTCACCTTAGACATCTTCTGTTGCTTGAATGGTGCAATGTGCAATGAATTGAATGAAAAACTAGTTGACTGCTTTTTGTCAGGAAGGTCAGGATCTACTTCCTCTGACCAGTTCAGACAGGAACCAGTGAGTCACGTCAGCTCTTACCTGCAGAACAAGCAAAATAGCGTTTGAAAAAATGTTTTACAACATATCATTATTGTAGAATAGCTGTAAGGAATATCTGCCGATAACCTCAATATTTATTCATAGTTCATTTCTGAGGTGGCGTTGCAGCCAACTGAAAGAAGCAGTTCATCATAGCACAACGTACGTTTCTAATATCCTACATTTCTGGTGACAAATTCCTACATTTTTGCCATGGCATCATCAGACGGGGAGGCAGAGCTATTTTGCTGTGTAGCTTTGGAAAAACAAGAAGAAAAGGTGGTGTTAAAGACCATTAAATCAGACTAGGGATAAAGAAGGGGACTACACCTGTCAGTGTGGTGCAGAGTGGCAGTGACTCTGCGCATCCTTGCGGTCAATTCCTCAAAGCAGCGTCACATATAAAACAGGTTGATGTGGAGACTTTTTCCTGCCGAGCAGTTTATTGTGTGACACTGTGGAGTCAAGTACGCCCAACTATGGGGGGCCCTTATGCTTCAACATGGTTTTCGTTATGCACAATCTGTGACTAGGACAAAAGTCCAGTAACGAAACAACACTCGGGTTCAGATTAGGGGGGCTATTCCTCCCAGTCATGCCACACGTGTCACAGTCACGGCCCACATGGATGTTGAAGTCCCCCAGCAGAATTACCGTAAGACGGTCAGCATCCAACACATCATGGTGCTACTTGGCCTTTAGGTCAGATTAAAAGAACCTTTTAAAATATCAGCCTTTAAGCAGGTATTTAACATACTTTAATGAAGCCCACATTTCTGTATTAAAATGTTTTTATTGGTCTGATGTAATATTCTAATCTTAAATGTCGTGTTTTCAGTGGTTGGAGGCAGAAAATCATCATAATTAACAGAAATAAAGGCTTGAAAACATCAGTCTGTGTAAAATTAACCTATATAATGTGTTTCACTTAACGATGGTGTAGATGCTGTAAGAGAGGCTGTGTAATTCATGGTAATTTGAGTTCAGTTACTAATTACTGATTAAACGTTTGTATGATTTAGATGCATTTAAATATGTTATGTTCTGCATAATTATAATCTGATTATTGTTTGCAATGTTATTTGCACAGTCTTAGCATTTCATTTGTTTTCATGTTGAAGGGCTAAGTAAAAACAAGTGCTTGTAGCTTTAAGAGGGTTTGTTGTGGCTAGGTGCTGGAGAGGAGAGGAGCTCACGGTTTCTCTGACCACTCTGAACTGTCAAGCCAGGCCTCCTTTGGTCACTTTCACTTAATTTGCTGTCGATGTTTCCAGTTACTGATTTCACTTCAGGATGATAGTAGAACACCTCCAGATGATGTTCACCAAAGGTCATTAAGACCTGATGTGGAACTTCAAAATTAAAGCCCTCGAAATTTGAGATTTTTATTCATTTTTACATAAGTTGCTGTGGATGTTGCAACACAACTGTCTGATTCCAGTTACTGCTTTCACTTTGATATTAGAACACCTCCAGATGATGTTAACCAACATCTGATGTGGGATTTCAAAATAAGTGCCCTTAAATAATCTCTATTTCTAGTCACTTTCACCTAAGACCTGCAGTCAATGTTGCTAAAACACTGTCTGATTCCAGTTACTGATTTCACTTAGGATGATAGTAGTACACCTCCAGATGCTGCCCACAAAAGTTAATCAACATCTGATGTGGAATTTCAAAATTAAAGCCCATCAAAGCCTACGGACCGAGCAGCAGCGTTGAGTACCCGGCCTCCTTGGCGTTCCTGTTAGGGGTGCTGGACAGTGCCCCTCTCGGGGACTCTGTCAGTCTGCTGGGGGACTTCAATGCCCACGTGACAGTGACACCTGGAGGGGTGTGATTGGGAGAAATAGCCTCCCCGATCTGAACCTGAGTGGTGTTTCATTATTGGACTTCTGTGCTAGTCACGGATTGTCCATAATGAACACCATGTTCATGCATAAGGGTGTTCATCTGTGCACTTTGCACCAGGACACCCTAGGCAGGAGGTCAATGATCGACTTTGTAGTCGTGTCTTCGGACCTTCGGGCACATGTCTTGAACACTCGGGAAGGAGAGAGGCTGAGCTCTCAACTAATCACCACGTGGTGGTGAGTTGGATCGTACAATGAGGGTCTGCTGGGAATGTCTGGCGAAGCCCTCAGCCAGGTGTAAGGAATATATAAATATAAATATTATTTAATATTTAATATTAATATCTTATCAAATAATATTTCGGTCTGTTAAGGGTTGTCCTGTGAATTCCAGCCCAGTAAGGCGATGGTATTAGGACAAAGTTGAAAGGTGTGAGCCAAGCTCTGACATTATTGAACAGCATAAACTCTGCACACACATGGAATGAATTCACACAATTTCTTAAAATACAAGAATTTATTAACAAAAATAAGTCAACTCAAAGTCAGACATATTTTAATCAACAAACTCTTTACTATGCTAAAACAATCCAACTGAGGAAGAGGCGTGGTAAGGCGTATTCGTCACTTCCTGTTTTGCACTTGGTGGATTGTTTGGTGTGTGAAGGCTCTCTCGTTTGATCTGATTTCTCTCTACTGTGATATCTCTTACTTGTTATAATACATAAGCACGTTAAAACACATACTTTCTGTTGCTGTATTTAACGTTTGGCGACTCTCCGTGTTTTACACGGTTTTTTCTAGTAGTGGTAAGGGGTCGCTAGCTTAGCGTTAGCTTTAGCTCCACCATGGCTACCCGTTCTGCTGTTTCTCTCTCTGAGTCTCCTCCTCTCTCTTGCTCTCTGTGTCAGATGTCAGATGTAGCATTTTTGTAGCTTTGGAGGCGAGGGTGTCGGATTTGGAGGCCCGGCTCCGCGCTGTTGAAAAACCAGCAGATAGCCGAGGCCCCTTAGCCAGCGCGGAGCCACCGAGGGTAGCTCCCCGTAGCAGTCCTCCGGCAGACCCCGTGCAGCCGGGATCTCAGGCCGGCTGGGTGACGGTACGCAGGAAGCATAGTTCTAGATCTCAGCCCACAGGTCACCACCAACCCGTCTGAGTTTCTAACAGATTTTCCCCGCTCAGCGACACACCCGCTGAGAAGCCAACTCTGGTAATTGGTAGCTCCATAGTCAGAAACGTGGCACTAGAGACACCAGCGACCATAGTCAAATGTCTGCCAGGGGCCAGAACGGGCGACATCAAATCCTACCTGAAACTGCTGGCTAAGGATAAGCGTAAATACAGTAAGATTGTTATTCACGCAGGCAGTAATGACACACGGTTACGTCAATCGGAGGTCACTAAAGTTAGTGTTGCTTCGGTGTGTAAGTTTGCCAAAACAATGTCGGACTCCGTAATTTTCTCTGGTCCCCTCCCTGATTTAACCAGTGACGACATGTTTAGCCGCATGCTGTCATTCAACCGCTGGCTGTCTAGGTGGTGTCCAGAAAACAATGTGGGCTACATTGATAATTGGCGAATATTTTGGGGAAAACCTGGTCTGATCCGGAGAGACGGGATCCATCCCACTTTGGATGGAGCAGCTCTTCTTTCTAGGAATCTGGCCGAATTTATTAGTTCTCCAAACCTCTGACAACCCAGGGTTCAGACCAGGAAGCAGGGTCGTAGTTTAACACTCCTCTCTGCAGCTTCTGTACTGCTACCCACCCATTACCCTATTAAGACAGTGTCTCGCCCACGGCCAAAATTGAATACATTAAAAAATTATCTAAAAAAGGAGAAATCAGGAAAATCTCATAAAAATAAACACAACTCAGACTAAAATAAAATAAAACAATTAAATGTGGCTTACTGAACATAAGATATCTCTCTTCAAAGACTTTGCTAGTTAGTGACCTGATTTGTGACAATCAGATTGATTTATTTTGCCTCACAGAAACCTGGCTGCAGCAAGAGGATTATGTTACTATAAATGAGTCAACTCCTACTAATTACTTAAATTTTCACATTCCTCGAAATACTGGGCGAGGAGGAGGAGTAGCAACCATCTTTCAGTCCGATTTATTGACTAGTCCCAGACCAATCAATTGCTACAACTCTTTTGAATATTTAATCCTTGTTTTCCTCATCCAAATTGCAAAGCACTAAACCCCTTTTTTTTGTTTTTTTGTACCGTCCACCAGGTCCTTACGCTCAATTTTTTAGATATTTTTCAGACCTTTTATCTGATTTAGTGTAAATACAGATAAAGTTATTATAGTGGGGGATTTTAACATTCATGTTGACACTGAAAGTGATAGCTTAAATATAGCCTTTAATGGTATCTTAGACTCATTGGCTTCACCAAAACATTAACAAAACCTACCCACGTTGTCTTCATTCTCTGGACCTTGTGTTGAAATGGCATTGAGTGTAAAGACATAACAATATTTTCTCACAGCCCTGTGCTGTCTGACCATTTTTTTAATAACCTTTGAGTTTAATTTAAACCAGTACTCCACACCTGAAAAAAAATTTCATTATAGTAGATCATTATCAGACGATGCTGTAACAACCTTTTAAAGAATCTGTTCCACTTTTTAATCTCCTCATATCACTGAAAAACACAGTGGAGGGCAATAATTCTGTTTCTTCTCCCCTTCACAAATTGATTCTCTTGTTCAGAGTGTTACTTCATCATTGCGTGGTGCATTAGAAAATGCCCCCCCTTGAAAAAGAAGGAAATTATTCATAGGAGGCAGGCTCCTGGTTTAAATTCAGATCTGCGTCTTTTAAAGCACAATGTTAAAAAATTGGAGCGAAAATGGTGCTCTACACACCTAGAGGATTCCCTTTAATCTGGAAAAATACCTACTGTTGTATAAAAAGACACTTCACCAAGCTAGAACAGCTTATTTCTCATCCTTTAATAGAAGAGAACAAGAATAATCCTAGGTTTTTTTTTAAAACAGTTGCTAAACTTACACAGAGTCATAGCTCTGTTGAGCCATCCATTCCCTTAGCTCTCAGCAGTCATGACTTTATGGGATTCTTCCAAAATAAATTGATTCTATTAAGAAGAAATCTTTGACATACCCCCGAAGATGATTACTTCATCCTCAGCAAGTGAGAAAACATTGGAAGTAACTGTAGAACCTGATCTGTGTTTGGACTGTTTTGGATCCTGTGGAGCTTCCAGAGTTATCAGAAATATTAGCTTCATCTAAACCTTCAACTTGTATGTTAGACCCAATCCCCAACCCAAATTATTTAAGGAAGTGTTTCCTCTGATTATAAGCCCCATTTTAGATATGATTAATTTATTTTTAGTAAATGGATATGTACCACAGGCTTTTAAGGTAGCTGTAATTAAACCTTTGCTTAAGAAACCTTCGCTTGATCGAGATGACTTAATAAATTACAGACCTATATCCAATCTTCGTTCTTATCTAAAATTCTTGAGAAAATAGTTGCTAATCAAATGTGTGAGCATTTACACAGCAATGACCTGTTTGAAGACTTTCAGTCAGGTTTCAGAGCTCATCATAGCACTGAAACAGCTCTGCTGAAAGTCACTAATGATATTCTTATTGCCTCAGATGATGGACTTGTGTCTGTACTGGTTCTTTTTAGATCTCAGTGCTGCATTTGATACAGTCGATCATAATATTCTCTTAGAAAGGCTGGAATATGCTGTAGGGATCAGGGGAACAGCGCTAGGCTGGTTTAAATCTTATTTGTCTGACAGATTCCAGTTGTTCATGTAAATGATAAATCATCTTTAAAAACTCTAGGGTTAATTGTGGAGTACCACAGGGTTCAGTACTTGGGCCAATTCTCTTTACTATATATATGTTTCCCCAATAGGTAAAATTATCAGGCAGCATAGAATAAATTTTCACTGTTACGCTGATGATACTCAGCTTTACTTATCCCCAAAATCCTGATGAGCCCAAACCAGTTAGATAGACTACAAGCATGTCTTGAAGACATAAAACTTGGATGACTTTAAATTTTCTGCTTCTAAATTCAGACCAGACAGAAGTTGTCGTCTTTGGACCGGAGTCTTTAAAAAAGAAACTGCTTAGTCAATCACTTAACCTGGATGGCATTAAATTGACCTCCGATAATAAAGTAAAAAACCCGGGGGTTATTTTTTGACCCAGGACATGTCATTTAAATCCCATATTAAAAAAGGGTTTCTAGGATTTCCTTTTTCATCTCCGGAACATTGCCAAATTAGAAATATCCTGTCCAGGATTGATGCTGAAAAACTAGTCCATGCATTTGTTACTTCAAGGCTGGGGCTATTGTAATTCTTTATTATCAGGATGTCCACAAAATGCAGTTTAAAAGCCTTCAGCTGATTCAAAATGCTGCAGCAAGAGTTCTGATGAAAATTAAAAAGAGAGATCATATTTCCCCTACTTTAGCTTCCCTTCATTGGCTCCCTGTTAAATCCAGAATAGAATTTAAAAATTTTCTCCTCACATATAAAGCCCTTAATGATTTAGCTCCATCATACATCAGAGATCTGATTGTTCCATATGTTCCTAACAGAGCACTTTGTTTCCAGACTTGCAGGTTTACTGGTGGTTCTAAAGTCTCTAGAAGTAGAATGGGAGGCAGATCCTTTAGTTATCAGGCTCCTCTCCTGTGGAACCAGCTCCCAGTTTTAGTCCGTGAGGCGGACACCCTGTCTACTTTTAAGGCTAGGCTTAAAACTTCCTTTTTGATAAAAATTTATAGTTAGAGTGGCTTAGGGTTATCCTGAGCTATCTCTGTAGTTATGCTGCTATAGGCTTAGGCTGCTGGAGGACATAATGACCACTTTCACCCTCTTCGCTACTTTCTCACACTACTCTCCAATTTTGCATTATTTGCTGTTATTTCAGCTTTTAACTTTGTTCTCTCTCTTTTCTCTTCCTAGAAGCTACACCTGGCCTGACTCTGTGTCTACCTGTGACACCTTTCTGGAGAGGGGCATCGTCCGAGCTTCTCCTGGCAACAACTTAATGCTCACCCTCTACCGATGATCCACATGGCCCTGTCTTTCAGTGTTTAATCCTTTCTCTCTCCTAGACATAGCTACTGACTGAGCTTTTACTGTAACTAACTCTATGTGCTCTCTTCAGACTCTAAACTTGAAAACTGGCTCAGAGTTTATCTGTTCTTTCTTTCTAGGTGAAACGACTAAAGGAGCTACATCCATTAACATTTACCTTTTCCTTCCCATAGAAAGTACTCCTGGATCAGTGCTTCTTTGTTCTCTTTGTGTCTCTGCTCTGTTCTCTCTAACCCCCAGTCGGTCGTGGCAGATGGCCGCTCACACTGAGCCTGGTTCTGGTTCTGCTGGAGGTTTCTTCCTGTTAAAAGGGAGTTTTTCCTCTCCACTGTCGCTACATGCATGCTCAGTATGAGGGATTGCTGCAAAGTCAACGCCAGTGACTGTCCACTGTCTCTACATGCTCATCCAGGAGGAGTGAATGCTGCAAGTCACTGACTGGATGCAATCTGCTGGGTTTCCTTAGATAGAAAAACTTTTTATCCAATTTAAATAAATAACTCAATCTGACTGCACTGTTCAATGATTTGGATTAATTGTAATGCATGTACCTGACTTTTGTGAAGTGCCTTGAGACGACATGTGTTGTGAATTGGCGCTATATAAATAAACTGAATTGAATTGATTTGAATTGAATTGAATGTTTGTATCTCATGGGAACATGTAGCTCTTCCTCCCTCATTGTTTGGCCTTGAGAGGAGATTTGTTTTTTGAATAGAAAGACCATTATCTTTCTATTCAAAAAACTGGATCCAGTAGCATCAGGATTTCCGACACTGAAAGTTCCTCATTCAGTGTCACTATTACTTCTGCAAACTTCACTTCCTTTTCTAACACGTTAGACACATTATGTTGACTTCAACACTGTTGTCACAGCCAAATATAACATTGCAAAGATGTGGACCTCTTAATCCCAGCACATTGATTCCAACACCTGAAGACGGTGAACCACACTCATGTAAAACAGTTTTAGAAGAAGAAACAAAACCTCGCAAAGATATTCTGCAAACACCCCTTGCAGGAATCCATTGTAGTGTTTGTAGATGGATCAGCATCAAAAAATGAATATGGGAAAAATAGAGTCGGTTATGCAGTAACCACAGAAGATAGAATCACAGAGGCCAAATCACTGCCCTCCACGTGCTCAGCACAAACAGCAGAATTATATGCAGTAGTAAGAGCATGTGAATTACATGAAGGAAAGGCTTTAACAATCTTTACTGACAGTCAATATGTTTTCAGTGCAGTACATCATCATGCAAGGGTTTGGAAAAATAGAGGATTTAAAACATCAGCTGGAACAGCTTTAACGCATTTTAACCTGCTGAAGCGCTCGTTGTCAGTAATACAGCTGCCTTCACAAATAGCATTATGCAAATGCAAAGCTCATCAAAATAATGACACCATGGAAACAAGAGGGAACTATTTTGCTGACGTTTCGGGAAAAAAAAACTGCATCAAAACTTCCTCTTACACTCAGCATGTCTGATCTGCAATTTATAGATACAGAGGTGTTAAAAGAGTCACAGCACAGTGCTACAGCAACAGAGATGAAAACATGGCTTTCTAGAGGCGCTGTACAAGTAGAAGGCATCTACAAGATAAATAACAAACCAATATTGCCAAAAAAGTTATACAAAACAGCTACTATTGTGACACACGGCTTTTCGCATGTGTCAAGGCAGGGTATGGAACATTTGGTGAACCGTCAATTCTGTACAATACATTTTTCTGACAACGCAAAACATTTTTGTAGATCCTGTATAATTTGTTGTAAACACAACTCACAGGGAAATAATGCATGGAAGACCTTTTCCATTACCATCAGAAATGAATGACATTGAAAAAGCACAAAGACAAACGTCATTAGCAGAATGGATGAACAAAATGTTACAAATGAAAGAAACACAGTTGTACACTAGTCTGCCGGTAAACTCTGCTCCTATCCCACAGAATAACCTGAAGCCTGGAGACCTGGTCCTGATCAAAACGCTCCAGAGGAAAGATTGGAGCACTCCATGCTGGGAGGGATTCAAGATTGCAGAGAGACCGTCCTGGATCCATAAGAGCCACTGCAAACCTGTCTTGCCTTTACAGGAGCCAAACCAACCGACGGGGTAGCAGGGGAAACCCGGTTACAAAGGGGCTGGTGACCCATAGGGCCCAGCGTCTCAAACCCGGTGAAGAAAACAGCTGACCTGCGCTCAACTTATCATGGCTTCCTGTAAGGAATTGCACCTGTGACAGCAAAAAATGGAAGGTGTTTAAGTTTGACAATGAAAGGACAGGTGTACCGTTTGAAGCCCATTCCTTGGAAGGAGATTAAAAAGATCGTCTCACACCCACTACTTCATGGTTTGATTGGATGCTTAAGGGAGGCTGGATGGAGTGGATAAAAATATTTCTTGCAGGAATTGTGGCCTTTGTATTGACTTTATGCCTCCTCTCAATTTGTATCATACCATGTTGTAAAATAATGATCAACAGGATAGTAAACCAGTCCATTACAGTTGCCTATGCCTCTTTGAACCAAGAAGAAACCAGCCCTGCCAGTGATGATGATGATGATGATGATGATGATGATGACTATGGTGACTGTGTCTCAGTGTCAAATACCAAAGTGTAAATAATGATAAAACTCTGTTACATTCCTTCTCCATAATAATGATCTTACAGCTGAAAATCTGAGAAGAAGAGGTTGTTTAAGTGGACATATGGAAGTTTTGTGACCTTATATTCAACTTATTTTTAAACATTATAGTGCATTATATTTTACATTTTCTGTTTATGATTTCTATTGCTTATTCCTCTACCCGTTTGGTGACCGCCTTGGCGGAAGGGGTCGTGTGAGTATTTTCCTGCACTATGATTATTGTAAACTACAAATCTTTCCGTCCGACAGGTTTTTTGCTCACACAGAGGGTATTTTGATCATTCTTTTTATGCTTTTATTATTTGACTATATTCGTGATAAACAGGGGGGGATGTTAGGTTGATGAATATTTCATGTTATTCTAAAGTCACACCTGCAGATGTGACTCTGTGTTCTGGAACAGTTTGTACTGAGATTGTTACTCTGGTCTGTAAATGCACCTGCTTCTGTATCTACTCCCTAGCGGAGAATCCCTGAATTCCATTCATACTCCCTTTTGTGTAACCTTGAATGTGTCACGGTGTGACATTTTGGACTTTCTTTGTGGTTTTTGGTTTCTGTCTTTTTTTATTGTTAATTAATTCCCTTCGCCTATGTTTAGTTTATGCATTAGTTTCACCTGTACCTTCTGCCTCCCTGTCTCCTTGCCACACCTGTTCTTAGTTCTTGTGATTACCTGCCTTTGTTTTCTCCCTGTATATTAGTTGGTCTGTGTTCTTTGTTCCCCGCTGGTTCCTCATGTCTCATCCCTGTGACTTATGTTACGTTTTGGATACCTCTGAATAAAACTGAAGATCACTCAACATGCGGCTGCCCAGCTCTTACCTGCACTTTGGTCCGACAAAAAACACAACTTTGACAGAATGTCTGTTCACTCTTTTGTATAATAAACTCTGTCGACGAATCACACTTTGTAATCCACTGTAGCTCACCCTCGTGTGTGGTTACCCTCGCAGCGAGAAAAGTAACTGAGAGCCTCTGCATCGTTCCTTCTGAGTTGACAGCTGGCCTGAACTGATCATTCAGTCAACTTAAATATTCCTAACAAAAGTGAAAAATACCAAACCATAAACACAAAGATACTAAATGAGAAATTAAACTAGAGAAAACAAGGAAGACAAGGGGACTAGAGTAGCAACAAATATAATAATAATCATAAGAAAACCATAATAAATAATAGAAAAGCAACCTCTAAAGGAAACTAGGAGCGAGGGGGAAAAAAACAACAAAACACTAGGAGGCGGTAAAGGGAGCAAGAGAACCAAACAAACATGAAACAAAAACCAAAATAGAAACAACTAGACAAAAATAAACAAACACAAAGCCACAAACAAAGTCCAAAATGTCGCACCGACAGACAGAGACTGTGAGCTGACTGGCTGTTAAGTCCTGATAGTTAGCTGGAGCCCCAAATTGGTCATTTCGATTAAAATGAATAACTTTGTTATTAATTACCTTTAGCAGTTATTAATAGTTATTCATAGCCCCTCAGACCATAACCAACCCAAACTTCACTTTGCCTTAACTAATGTTTACAGCAGCTTTAAATTGTAACATTTCAATTTCTAATTTTATTCATCTTTCAATTGTAATTTATTCACTTTGAAACTGTTATTTATTATTACATCCTCTGGTAGCCATCTGACATATTTACATGTTTTTATACATATACCTCTTGCACACATTCACTGTTTACAGCATGTTATATAGTATATATTTTCAGTTGTACATTTCATGTCTTCTGCAGTATATATTAAACTTCATCTAACATATCACTATTTAACAGAAAACCTTCTTAAATGCCTTGTTTGTTTATCCTACTATGGTGTATGGTAGCCCATTCTATTCTATTCTATTCTATTCTATTCTAATCTATTTTATTCTATTCTATTCTAATCTATTCTATTCTAATCTATTCTATTATATTCTATTCTAATCTATTCTATTCTATTATATTATATTCTAATCTACTCTATTATATTCTTATCTATTCTATTCTATTCTATTCTATTCTAATCTATTTTATTCTATTATATTATATTCTAATCTATTCTATTCTATTCTATTCTAATCTATTCTATTCTAATCTATTCTATTATATTCTATTCTAATCTATTCTATTCTATTCTAATCTATTCTATTCTATTCTATTATATTATATTCTAATCTACTCTATTATATTCTTATCTATTCTATTCTATTCTATTCTAATCTATTTTATTCTATTATATTATATTCTAATCTATTCTATTCTATTCTAATCTATTCTATTCTAATCTATTCTATTATATTCTATTCTAATCTATTCTATTCTATTCTATTATATTATATTATATTCTAATCTACTCTATTATATTCTTATCTATTCTATTCTATTCTATTCTAATCTATTATATTCTAATCTATTCTATTCTATTCTATTCTATTCTATTCTATTCTATTCTATTCTATTATATTCTAATCTATTCTATTCTATTCTATTATATTATATTCTAATCTACTCTATTATATTCTTATCTAATCTATTCTATTCTATTATATTATATTCTAATCTATTCTATTATATTCTATTCTAATCTATTCTATTCTAATCTATTCTATTCTATTCTATTATATTCTAATCTACTCTATTATATTCTTATCTATTCTATTCTATTCTATTCTATTCTATTCTATTCTAATCTATTATATTCTAATCTATTCTATTCTATTCTATTCTAATCTATTCTATTCTAATCTATTCTATTCTATTCTATTCTATTCTATTCTATTCTATTCTATTATATTCTAATCTATTCTATTATATTCTATTATATTCTATTTTATAGCCAAACCAAGCTATTGTTGCTGATCTCAGAACCATGTATGTCAACTAATAAAGCTGTGAGATACTTCACTGAGCTGTTTTATGGGTTCATGTCTCTGTGAGCTGGAACCGATCTGAATCAGAACCACCTTTGTCTTTCTGCTGCAGGCAGAACTTTGGGTGACTGGGTTTTGTCTTCAATGCATTTGGGCTTTCTGAATGAAGCAGATTTTGGTTTGTTTCATGTTTAGGGTGACACGCATTGCCGTTTGCTTACATTCCTCATGTAGTTTCGGTGTTTCATATTATTCCCAAACATTTTATATGTCAGAGGGAGACCTGGGTTGAAATAAATAACCCGGATTTCCCGGAACCGGTACCGCCTCGGGCTGCAAAGGGTGCAGCATCCCCGGACAGACAGACACTAGGCGGCCCACATGGAGTTGGTCTGCATCGGACCGCAGAGAGGAACGCAGAGCATCAGACACCCAGCGCAGGATAAGCTTGGAGCCCAGTCGGCCCAGTGGCCAGGCGCCCACACGGGACCCGAAACTCTTACACAGGAACTGCTGACGTCATAACGGCTACAAATCAAACGGTAAACAAAAAAACAAAACTTGTATTTGCTTCCAACTCCCCGGAATACTTTAAACTAACAGAACCTGTCAAGTTTCTGAAACTCTTTAACCCAGAAATGTCTCCTCAAACCTCAGTTACAGACTGCTGTAAAGCTTCCGATCACACTGCTCCAACAGGGAAGACATGGAAAACTAATAAAATAAATCCCAAATCTGTGATGATGAGGTGCGAGTAACAACAGGATCCTCAGGTTACTTACGTGTCCACAGCAGAGAGGAAACTGAAAGGATGCTGCTGATGGCCTCACTGGATCAGGCAGATCTCCGTGGCTTTGAGTTGGTCTGGCTGAGCTGCTGTCAGGCTCTGGAGATCCAGATAACCAGTCAGTAAACTGCTGGATCCAGTCCACCCCCCTCCTCTTCCCCAGTTTCTCTTCTGAGGAAAACGAAACCTACTGTTAGGGATGGTGTGTTCCGTATTCTGACATATTACATTAATTAAGATTGTTTATTTTCCCCATAAAACACCAAAAACACACAATGGATGTCAGGACAGTAGCTGTCGAGGACTGGAGGTAGAGACCCCTGCTCTAATTGTTCATTTGGGGTGTGTGTGTGTGTGTGTTGTCTCTGTGATGGACTGGCGACCTGTCCAGGATATACCCTACATTTCACTAACTACTGGAGGTGGACACTAGCGCCCCCATGAGGCTGCAAGGATAAATGGCCAAGACGATGGAAACTACAAGGCTTCATTGTCGAGTGGAACCATAAATTGAACTAGGATGCTATTTTAGACCACAAACCCCCCTGTCGTTCCTAAGTCTTCAGATTTGATGTGTTTTTAATTATGAACATTAGAGACTGAGAAAATATTACCTTCTGATCTTCTACAGCTCATAAACACTTCTGCTGTCTTGGGGTTGGAAGGAGGACAAGAGAGAAGAAACTTGGAAGATTAGAAGGGTAAGTGTTGATCCACTGGGTTTTATCAGGTCCCACGTCAGAGCAGATATCTAACAGGAAACTGATCTGACCCGAACCCAACCTATAATCTATGGCCTGTTGACACCTGAAACATCCCGCTGTATGTAGAACGAGTCTATATAATAGAATATTATATTTAATAGATGTAAAGGAAATACATTTTCATAGATTCATTATCATCATGAAAATCACATGAATACTAGTAGAAAATAAAATGATTTTATAACTGTTCAAGCAAAGAAAGGTTGAAGGTTTCAGCTGTCAATGATTTAAACCACATGGAGTAACAGGATGTCACATATAGATGTCATTTATGCTGCTGTTGTCTTCAAACCATCAGCGTTTGGACAGTTCCTCGGGTCAGGGCTGAACTGAGCGGATTTTATTCTCATTCTGAGTCATTTCCTCAAGAAACTAAACTACAATAAGCTGTTTAAATAACCCAGTAGCAGCAGAGATCTTGATTTAAAGACAACAAGTGAAAGGAACATCAGTGGGCCTGCTGCTGTGGCTTGTTAACAGGACTGATGATCAGGTAGGTACCAGCAGGTTCTGATCAGCTAAACAAAACCTGCAGCTGTCTTATCTGTCCACCACATGCAGGGTTTGAACTGTTGTGTGTTTGTCATCATTAATAATGTCTGCACTGAAGACTCTGCTTTATTGCTCCTCACATGGTGTCTGCAGCTTGAACCTGCTCTCTCATACTCAGCAGATTCACATTATGAACAAAGGTCCGCTTCTTTCAGCACCAACAAAACTCTGCTGTTGTCATCAAGAGGTTATGATCCCCCCCCATAAAATAACATTATACTGATGTGCAAATAAATAATGTCTAAATAACTTGTTGATTTTCTGTTATTTTCATTTGCCAGCAAAATAATATCATCGTCGGTGAGAGTGGTTGTTGTACTCTCAGAAAAGAGGAAAAATGAGGTAAATATATATGTATTGTTAAGTTAGCTGATGATTTGTTTTCTATGCCACACGCAGGTGGATACAGTTCTACTCAATGTAATACATGCATACCACTTTATGTATACATTTATTAATAACTGTAAAATTAGTACTGATAACAGGACAAAAGGCGAGAGTTCAAGAAAGGTCCAGGATGAGGCTCCATGTTCTATTTTAGAGATATTTTTGTCTACAGAAAGTGTTTAATAGTAAAGACTGAACTAATGGCTCAGTGGAGATAAACAGACTAAATGAATGAAGGGCTGGAAAGATGCAGTAAAACAGAACAGGTTCATGAAAGGGGGAACTTATTTTAATGAAATGCTGGGATAGCTCACAGAATAATTAAAATAAATAAATGTGTTTTTAGGGTCTTACCAGAAAATCAATTTTGTACCAGTTTTCTTTTTATAAATGTAAAAAATTATGACAATGGAGCCTCAGGGTTTGGAGAGAGAGTGAGAGAGTAAAATTTTAAAAAGTCATTTTCATAGAGGAGAAAAGAAGCACATTTATTGGAGCCTTATTAGAAACTCAGAGTAAACATAGTTTCTCTGAGTTTAAGAACAACTTTAGTCCGACGGACCGAGCAGAAAGTTTTTTCCAAATATCACAAAATGAGTCATTATCTGCTTCAGCCAAATGATTTTTAAACTGTTTCCCTTCATCTTTCACGTCAACTACTAACAAACAATTAAAACCAGGTCAAATTATTGTGAAGATTTTTTGTTTAATTCACAATAATTTACACTGAATGAAAACCCAGCCAAGGCAGAGAGCTGCTACAACATGTTCTGTGTTACTTCAACTTTAAGTGACTTATAAACTGGGCCGCCGTCTGATTAAAATAAACTATTGAGGGTCTGGGCTGAAGACCCCAAAGGTTCAGACCCTAAATTATTCATAAATTATTCATATGTGGAATCCATTTTCCTCATTGAAATGAATCGAAATACAATTAATCCATTCCAGACCCCCGAAACGTGACAATGCAGCATTAATGAACAAGAAGGTGCTCTAAAAATGTAAAATACTTGGTTCTGTGTTAGAAAAAAAGATGCGTACCCCTTTTATAAATTGCTGAACTGATGTGGAACAGAAAAACGGCAGTAAATACAAAGAAAACAGGAAAGTTAAGTAAATCACAGTAAAAGCATTAGAATTAATTTCTGGACTCCTTTTCCAAAAGTAAACGATTCAATAAATAAATAACTAGGCAGAGAGCTTAACCCTCCCAATGCTAGAGTCAAAGTTACGCCCTTGTTTACTGTACTGTACTGGATTTACACTGTATCTGCTCCTGTCCGGTCCGGTCCGCTGTGAAGCCCGGAGGAGCTCCAAGAACCATACGTAGATCACTCAATAAAAGCCAGTGATAAATGTGGTAGTAAGTCCAAAACAAGTCATTCAGTGGAAATAAAACCAGTTTAACTGCTTCATTTTTCGTTTTATGCATCCAGATATTTTCATGTGTTCATCAGTGGGTGAGTTCATAGAGTGGGCCGGCTGCTGTGGCTTGTTAACAGGACCGATGATCAGTGCAGACCAGCTATGTTTGTTGCTTCATTTGGTGCGTTTATCTCCAGCAGTCACTGGACTGACAGGTTTAGAAGATGGCTTTATTCTGTTTTTCAAAGAATCTTTGGACCATTTTTAAACCATTAACTACCAGGTCATGTTGCATGTTTTCACTTCTTAAAAGCGTCACAATGACAAAATCATCTGCAAACTGTATGATATGGTGCCCAGTGTGATGGTTCTGGTCCTCATTTGTGCATAAAACAAATAAGTGTTTCTGCTGTAGCCCCTGGGAATGAAGCATGAGTTGAAAAGCCAGAATATGGAGCAGAATGTGAATAATCATGGGTTGAAGCTGACATCGTGTGTGAAGGTTGTTGCCCATCCCTGCAGGATACCTTTGAACCCAGCTCAGCAGTGAGCTCAATTCACTCAGGTGTTGGAAATGTGGTTCTGCCCAGTTTACTGCCTTCTATTATTGTTAACGAGCATCTCCTTCACCTCAAACACCAGATCCCAGACCTGTTGGACATTTCTGTGGCTCAGGTTGTTATTGAGGACCTGAAATCGGTTGCCCACTTTCTCAAACAGAATCTTTAGCTGGTTTCCATTCTTCTCCAGCTGGTTCTGGATGTTGGGTTCAGCCTGGTCCTGGTGGGTGAAGAGGATCATGGTGCGGCTCCAGACATTTTCCCCAAACATCTCCTCCATCTGCTTCACTGTTTCCTCAACTTCTGTAGTGAAGAACCCCAGTCTGATCACCAGCAGGACTGCGTAGGGTTCAGGGGTCGACAGGTTGATGCATCTGAAGAGTTGTTCCTTGAACTCAGGCTTGGATGTTCCTGAGAGTCCTGGAGTGTCGATGATGGTCACCTCCCTGTTGAAGATGTTCCCTCTCTTCAGACAGCACCGGGTTCTACCTGAGGACAGAAAACAAGCTTTTATTCCTGAACATGGACCCAGTTTGACCAGTGGCACTAAGATGAGTGGAGAACGTGAACCGGTAGAGGGAACAAAAGGCCCGTTTCTGGGTCCGTTATGACCTTCCTGCATTCCCATTGCATGGATCAGGGTGGAAATTTAGCCCAGATAGGAAGGTAGAACTTTTTCATCTACTAGGAACGTTTTGATGGAGTTTTATGGAGGAAGAGTTCACCATCACAGTTTAAAATAGTTTACAGCTTGATCTGCTATAATCCTGTGTCAGAGCGTAAATACCCTAAAATAATAAACACTTTATTATAATCCCAACCACAGATCCTGTCTCCTCGCCTCAGAAAACAGGAAGTCTGGTTCTTTGTTGGAGCGCCGTCTGTTCAACCAGTGTTTTTAAATTGTTGGTTTAACACTGCTCTAAAAAATATTCATCTGAGAATAATTTCAAGTCAGTTAAACTCCTGGAACATTAGTCTGGTCAGTTCAGCGTAGAAGGGGATGCGTTATGGAAAAAATCTGATTTACCAAAGAAGGAGATCGATGATTATCATCTAATCAGCTTTATTAGTTTAGCCTTATAAGGCAGACAGTTTGCAGGTCAGACATGTTGCTGAGCTGAGCCAAACTGTTCTCACCAGCACAAAGAATATCACTTCCTTATATCAGTATTTTACAAACCGCATGTGGCCTGGCACCCCTCTAGGAAGAGCAGAGGTGAGAATGAACTTAATTTTCAGCCAGACATCTCGACTTCTCTGCAATAAACGTTTCCTCTATCATGTGTTCTACCGCGGGGGGTCCAGCAGGAGGGAAGTGAAGCACCTTTTGTCAGGCCAGGCTGTGTCTCACCTCAATTAGCACAAAAGGCACTATATAAAATTTCCATCACAGATGTTAATCAGTTTCAGCTGTTTTGGTATTAATGAAACCAACAACAGGTGAGATGACCCAGAAACAGGAATGGTTCTACAGGTAGAGGACACAGACATTTGTTTTGACTGTTTTCCAGTAGTTTTACATGTGACCAGGGTCAGTGTCACTACTGGTAGCAGGAGGCCATACCTGGACCCTGTAGAGGTTGCACAGGCAGTCCAACTCCACCCTCGCCCAGCACCATGGAGCTGGACTGGACTTAGCCAGAGAACACTAGAATTGGCAGGTTCAGCACCAGTACCCTGTTCTTTTCACAGATGAGAGCATGTTCACTCTGAGCTCTTGTGACAGCCATGATAGGGTCTGGAGAAGCTGAGGCGAACGTTCTGCTGCCTTCATCAGTGTTCTGCCTGATTGGTTTGGTGGTGGGTCAGTGTTGGTCTGGGGAGGAAAATCCGTAGAGAGACACACTGACCTGTACAGGATAAACGATCCTGGCTGCCAGTAGGTATCAGGATGAAATCCTTAGACCCGTTGTTAGACCCTTCACTGGTGCACTGGGTCCCGGGATCCTCCTGGTGCATGATAATACCCAGCCTCACGTGGCAGGAGTATGCAGGCAGTTTCTGGAGGATGCAGAAGCTCTTGATCTAAATCTAATAGAACATCTCTAGTACATCATGTTTAGGTCCATCTTATGCCTCCAGGTTGCACCTCAGACTGTCCAGGAGTTCAGTGACGCCCTGGTTAGGGTTTGGGAGGAGATACCCCAGGACACCATCCATCATCTGATAAGGGACATGCATACAAGCAGATGTGGACCATACAAACTACTGAGGACCATGATGAGATGCTGTGATGACATCTCAGCAGATCAGCTCTTCAGTTAAAATGTCTCTGTGACTTCAGCCCTCTGTGGGTTGATAGTTTGCATCAAACGTGTGGCATCCTGTTGTTCCTAACCCATTACCCGGTCCATATCAGGAGGGAGCAAGACGTCAGTCAACAGGAGGAGGAGTTACTGCTCAGCATCTGCAGGTTTAATTTACATAAATGGTTCAGTTTTAGAACTTACAGTGGAACGAACACAAGAACTGGTTTCATAGTAAGAACACACCAGAATATATTCGGGCCAACATATTTTATAACCAAGCCATGTTTTCATCTGGCTTCATATTTCTGCTATAAATGACGCTTTGAGGCAGCTACTAAACTCCTGATTTACCTCAAACGAGTCTTACCTCAGCTGTATGATGCAGAAGCATTGACTGGAGAAAGAAGCAATCAAATAAACCATTAAAATTTTAGGTGTGTGTTTATAATATTAATAATCATTTTGTTTGTGATGAACTTTAAACCTCAAACTGATCCTGAAAGAATAAGACCAGTTGTGGTTGTAAAAAGTGTAAAAGGAAACTTTTAGTTCATTGTCTCTTTGGGTTGTGATGCCCTCAGCTGTTCTGGAAGTGAAGATATGATGAACTGCTGAGCAGAAGGTTCAGTCCATCATGGTTCAACACTTGGTCCTGGGGATCTGTAGAAGGGATTGGGCCTCCTAGCAGAGGGAGTGTGCTATGGTGGGGGTAGGTAGGGGGGAGCATTACCATAGATGCACTGGTGGGGAAGCGGCGGCATTGTGAAACTGGTGTAATATGATTATATTGGGGTTTCTGTGGGTTACCTGAGGGTGGAGTAGCTGCACCACTGCTGGTCTTGAAGGCATTTATTCCCAGTATGGTGTTTCCACTGGAGCTCTTGCCCACTCCAGGCCACCCAACTAGAACCAGTTTGATGTCTGTAACTGGAACACAGAGTAAATATTTAATCCAGATCTAATAATTTAAACTAAATAAAAGTTAAAGTATCATTTTTAAATTCAGATTCATGCATTGACTAAATGACCAAAAAAAGAGATGTTTGTTTTTCACTTGTTTTTATTGTTGGATTATTTGAGGTTCCTTATTATCATAAGGCTTTTCCGTATGAGTTCATTCCTTTGTGTTGGCTTTCTTGGTTCTTTAGTTGAGTTGAAATTGAATCCTTCACACCGTCAGGAAGGAGGGTTGTTGGTCTACCTGTCAAACTCTGCTGCAGCGAACTCTCCATCTCCAGAGGACCGCTCCAGTCCGGCCACCAGTTCTTCACCACCCTTTTAGCATCATCAAAACTGACCGCTACGTGATCCCTTAGAGTGTAGTTAATGTCGTCTTGGAGACAGTACTTCAGGTTGTTTCTCAGTCGATCAGTATCAAACTTCAGCACCTGCAGAAAGAAAATCCACAACATAGGCAACGTTTTTCAGGCAAAATATGCAGATTAAATGACTTAATTCATATTACATTTACAAAATGCCCGCATTTTCTCCTATGCTAATGCTCTGACTCATCAGGGTACAAACATAGTGGAGTCTTCAATTCCTTCTTATAAAATACTATATATGACACAGTATAAAAAATTTTATCATTGTGTGAATGTTTTTTAGGGCCTGCATCCCTTTGGGGTACAGAGACACATTTTAGATCCATTTGGATAAAAAATCAACTTCGTCCACCACAGAAGACAAACTTGAGCATGTTGTTACAGATTAAGGATAACAAATACCACCATGACAGGAAGAAGAACTACAGCATGAGTGGTGATGGACCTGTGTTCTCCCCACATGCAGGGCAACAGCAACATGGTCCCAAAAATAATGCAGATCCTCAGCTACACCACGGGCCTCCAGCTGCTGGCTGTCAGGTCTGCAGACCAGCTCCAACCTGACAGGAGGACAAAACAAGGAACATCGTTTTGGTCCCAAACACCTCAGAGAAGCTCATCGATCTCCCAACAACCAAACATTCAGTTAGCACAAGCTGCTTTGAGAGATAAATAAATAAAAGATAAATAAATAAAGTACAGCCACCAGTTTCACAGGTGGCTGACGGGTACCGTGAGGCCAAGCGTGCCGCAGCCCGGGCTGTGGCAGAGGCAAAAACTCAGGCCTGGGAGGAGTTCGGTGAGGCCATGGAGAAAGACTACCGGTTGGCCTCGAAGTGATTCTGGCAAACTGTCCGGCGCCTCAGGAGGAAGAAGCAGTGCTTCTCCAACACTCATTACAGTGGGAGTGGGAGCTGCTGACCTTGACTGGGGACATTATGGGGCGGTGGAAGGAGTACTTCGAGGATCTCCTCAATCCTGTCATCACGCATTCCCTGGTGGAAACAGAGGCTGAGGACTCAGGGTTGGACTCTTTCATCACCCAGGCTGAAGTCACCGAGGTGGTTAAAAAGCTCCGCGGTGGGAGGGCTTCAGGGGTGGATGAGATCCGCTGTGAGTACCTCAAATCTCTGGATGTTGTGGGGCTGTCATGGTTGACACGGCTCTTCAACATTGCGTGGTGGTCGGGGACAGTGCCTCTGGACTGGCAGGTGGTGGTCCAGAGGTGGTGGTCCAGGGGGATCACACTCCTAAGCCTCCCGGGTAAGGCCTACGCCAGGGTATTGGAGAGGAGAGTCCGGCCGGTAGTCGAACCTTGGCTTCAGGAGGAGCAGTGTGGTTTTCCGTCCCGGCCGTGGAACACTGGACCAGCTCTATACCCTCTACAGGGTACTCGAGGGCTCATGGGAGTTTGCCCAACCGGTTCACATGTGTTTTGTGGACCTGGAGAAGGCATTCGACTGTTTCCCTCGTGGTGCCCTGTGGGGGGTGCTCCAGGAGTACGGAGTCGGGGGCCCTTTATTAGGGGCCATCCGGTCTCTGTACAAGCGGAGCAGGAGTTTGGTCCGCATAGCCGGCACTAAGTCGGACCTGTTCCCGGTGCATGTTGGACTCCGGCAGGGCTGCCCTTTGTCACCGGTCCTGTTCATAACTTTCATGGACAGGATTTCTAGACGCAGCCAAGGGCCGGAGGGGGGCTGGTTTGGGGACCAGTGGATTTTGTCCCTTCTGTTTGCAGATGACGTGGTCCTGCTGGCCCCCTCTAGCCAAGACCTACAGCATGCGCTGGGGCGGTTCGCAGCCGAGTGTGAAGCAGCTGGGATGAAAATCAGCTCCTCCAAGTCCGAGGCCATGGTACTCGACCGGAAAAGGGTGACTTGTCCTCTTCAGGTTGGAGGGGAGTTCCTGCCTCAAGTGGAGGAGTTCAAGTATCTCGGGGTCTTGTTCACGAGTGAGGGAAGAATGGAGCAGGAGATTGACAGACGGATCGGTGTGGCTGCCGCAGTAATGAGGGCGCTGTGCCGGTCCGTTGTAGTGAAGCAAGAGCTGAGCCAAAAAGCGAAGCTCTCGATTTTCTGGTCGGTCTACGTTCCTACCCTCACCTATGGCCATGAACTTTGGGTCATGACCGAAAGAACGAGATCCCGGATACAAGCGGCTGAAATTAGCTTCCTCCGTAGGATGGGGGGGCACTCCCTTAGAGATAGGGTGAGGAGCTCAGCCATTCGGGAGGAGCTCGGGGTAGAGCCGCTGCTCCTCCACATCGAGAGGAGCCAGTTGAGGTGGCTCGGGCATCTATACCGGATGCCTCCTGGACGCCTTCCTCGGGAGGTGTTCCAGGCACGTCCCACCGGGAGGAGGCCCAGGACACGCTGGAGGGACCATGTCTCTCGGCTGGCCTGGGAACGCCTTGGGCTCCCCCCGGAGGAGCTGGAGGAGGTGTCTGGGGAGAGGGACGTCTGGGTGTCTCTGCTGAGTCTACTGACCCGCGACCCGGTCCCGGATAAAGTGGAAGATGACGAGTACGAGTAAAAAAAGTACATCCTGTTTTAATCCAAGGCTTCTTTTCTATACAGACATCATACCAATGATCTGTTCAGGTTCTGAAATGATCTCAGTCTAACCTCAGGTGGACAAAAACCCAGCAGAACAAACATAAACCTAAACTTAAAAAGTTCTTTATGGAAAAACTAAGTACACCCTTGTACTAAGTACAGCCTGCTTCCAAAGGATTTAAGAGAGAAACCTCGTCAGGTGCTGCTAATCGAATGCATTAATTAACTGATCACCATCAGCAATGACCTCTGAGCAGCAACTGTTGCTGCCTGTCAATCTGGGAAGGGTCATAAAGTCTTCTCCAAACTATCTGAAGTCCATAATTCTGCAGCGAGGAAGATCATTCCCAAGAGCAAAATATCTCAGACAGCTACAGATGTTCCCAGCAGTGGACATCTGAGCAGATTCAGCCCAAGGTCAGAGCGTGAAGCTCAGAGAAATGACCAAAAACCCAAGAGCTCCATCTCAGACTCTACATGCCTCAGGTAGCAGGAAGCAGGTTAAAGGTCATCACCGGACAGTTAGAAAAACACTGAACCAATATTGGAATTGTTTTAATTTAATAATTTAATCCAGGCAGAAAGACCTCAGGCTGGAACTTGAACCCATTAGTAATGTTTGGCCGTATTGAAAAGAACCGTGTCTGGGAAAGAGAAACCAAGCATATCAGCTCAAACACGTCACTCCAGCTTTCGAGCACGGTGGTGATTTGGCTTGTTCTGCTGCTACAGGACCTGCACATCTTGCAGTTCTTTGAGTGGATTCTGGAGCTTTTGGATGCTTCTGAGGTGATGGTGGTAGGGGTTCGTCTTGTAACCGGTAGGTTGCCAGATTGAATCCCTGCTCCGTCCGCCTCAGTCTTCATTGTGTCCATGGGCAAGACCCTTCACCCTCCTTGCCTGCTGATGGTGATCAGTGGGCCCGGTGGCGCTGATTGTATGGCAACCTCACTTCTGTCAGCCTGCCCCAGGGCAGCTGTGGCTACAATCTAGTCTACCTCTGTAAGTGTGTCAATGGGTGGATGACTGATTGTAGTGTACAGAGCTTCGGGGTCCTCAGACTTAATAAAGTGCTATACAAGTGCAGGCCATTTACCATGTGTTCAACAGCTGAAGCTTGGTCCAAGCTGGGTCATCAACAGAACAATGATCCCAAACACATCAGCAGATCTAGAAAAGAAAAGCTGAAGAAGACAAGAAACAAGATGCGGACAAGATGGCCTAGTCAAAGTCCTAATGTCAAACTTGAAATGAATACTGAGAATCAATGCTGTTAGGGTAAATCTACAGCCTCTTAGATCCTAGGGTGTACTTAGTTTTCCCATTACATGAAAAAAACTTTATTCTGTTTATTTATTCTCCATCACAGCTGTGTAATAAAACCTCTTACTAGATCTAATGGTGAAGATGAGGTAAAACCTTCGTCTTCCCACCATGTTTCCCTGTTTGCTGCTCTTACCAGTGTTTTTCACACATGGCCTCTGACCTCCAGATAAAATGCCCGTCTCTGTAAACACAGACGGCTTCAGGGTCATCAGTCAGCAAAGGGCAGTGTGAGAACTTCTGATGAGCTGGACTGTGGACCAGAACGACGTGCATCACTTCTTGTTTGTATAGGACAGTCTCGTACACCCGCATGATGGGCTGGGAACCGGAGCAAAACTGCAACATAACCAGAACCGGGTCAACATATCAAAAAGACAGCAGGAAATATATTACAAGTACAGTAAATTTAGGTTTGATCGAGAGATGAATTTCCTCCAAGAGATCCTCCTCATTAGAGCTTTAAACATGATTTATGTTCAAGGAAAAAAGTAAAAGAATAAAACCATCTTCTAAACCTGTCAGTCCAGAGACTGCTGGAGATAAATGCACCAAATTAAGCAACAATACAGCTACTCAACACTCAGTGAACTCACCCAATGATGATCAAAATACATGAAAATATCTGGATGCATAAAACGAAAAATGAAGCAGTTTAACTGGTTTTACTTCCACAGAATGACTTGTTTTGGACTTGGTACCGCATTTATCACTGGCTTTTATTGCACGATCCACGTATGGTTCTTGGAGCTCCACCGGGGTACGAAGTGGACCGGACCAGAACAGATACAGTGTAAATCCAGGGTTACAGTAAATAGCAGCATGGAGCAGCAGCAGCGACACAAGAGATGATTCCAGATCTGAAGACACCACCTGGTGTCATTTTTAACTTTATATCAAAATCTTTAGATGAATATTTATTTAGATATATTGTGTGTAATTTATCGTATTTGAATAATAATATTAATATCGTATTATTATTGTATTTTCGATTATTATTAATAATAAAAATAATAATTTCGAATGTTTAATTATTACCAATAACTGCTGATATCTAAAGGTACGTTTGTAACCAGGAAGTGTTCTCACCTGCTGAGCCTGGATCCGTTTAGCAACAGCAGCAACAACCTTTTCTTTGGAGATCTTTTCCCATCAGATGCTCTGAACAGCATGGCTCTAGACTCTGCTTCAACATTCTCCTTCATCTGCAGATATCTGACCTCTGACCTCATTTCTCTGGTGAATCCAGAGGTTTCTTGTTACAAGCAGTTTGCTGAGAAGTCCTCTGATCACACCTGGCTGTGCTTGGTGGGACCAGCCCATCTGTCCCTCCTCAGTTTTCCGGCTCTGATCCAGGCAGCTCTGATCCTCTTCCCTTCAGGAAAGTAGTGCAGACTAACGGTTGTTGTCATAGTGTTGCTGCCGCCAGCAGCAATGCACCGTTTCACCATATTAACGCTGCTTTTAACGTAACTCGGCTTCTACCTGAACCGTTTATCAGTGACGTTCACACATTAAATGATCGGAGACTTCCTCTTTGACCTAATTTCCGGACGACTTTGGATTTGCAAAATTTAACATCAAAATATGCTTATTTTGTGTCACGATTGTCTTTTATCGCATCTTTAATCATATCATGTCATTTACTGCCCAATACTTTCAATATTTAGATGTTGTCTTTCAGTCTCTGGATTTGTGGGAAGCAATAAAATAATAACAATAAAATAGTTTTGCAATGTCATATTTTCCTGATATCATGGAGCCTCTTTATTATACCAGAATGATGTCAGTTTGGAAAACAGCTAAATAATATTTTATTTTTACCCTCCTAAACTTTGACCTGCACCTCCAGGAAAACCTGACTCCTCTGTTTGGCCCGTGGAGGGGTCTTACCTGGTCTCTGTAGGCTGTCAGAACCTCCTGCAGGGGGAAGGTGAAGCGGTACGTGCCCAACCGGGACGTTTCCAGGAAGGCTGGAGAGGTGGCAAACCTCCACAGGAAGCTCTGCTGCTCAGGATCTTCCACCTCCATCTGATCTGGGAAAGTCTTCTCCAGGAGCCTCACCTCCGCATCCTTCAACTCTTCTGGTCCCACAGCCAGACTCCACCAAATCAGGGGTCCTCCATATGGATTCCTGAAGCCTCCATCATTCCTGATCCCACCTAACGCCGATCCTGTAGTTTCATGTTTCAGAAGACTCGTGTGGAACTCTGGTTTAGGATATTCTGGGATGTTTTCTGTCCGGAGGTATCTGTTTCCTAAACCAAACCTTTCAGCTTCCAGTTTCAGATTGTTTAGCTTCAGATGTTTGTCTTTAACAAAATATTCTCTGTATCCCCTCCTGTTAATTCGTTGCTGCATGGTCCGATGCTGCAGAATGTTCCAAATGTTGGTGCCGTTTCAGAGAGAACAGATCTGTTCTGTCTGACAGCCTCACACAGGACAGATGTGTCGGTTGTTATCTGCAGATAAGTCTTTACAACATGCAGGTTAACTGTACAAATCTCCACCCTGTGACTGAAGCTAGATAATCATTAACGGTTCACTTCTGTAAAAGATCCAGCTGAGAGGAGCAGTTATTTAGAGTGAAATATTCTATAGATCCAGCTTTCATTGGTGATAATCAATGGTAGTAACCCAAAGGTTCTTCTGATCTTTGGACCTGGTTCTGATCAGCAGTTCTCCAGACCTTGGGTGCTTTCTCTCTCGTTCTCAGTCTAGTCCTTGTAGCAGACCAGCTTCAGAGACGTTTCTCAAAGAAAAAATCAGGAAGGAAATAAAGACTCGCTAATGTTACACAATACAGGATGTTATGACAGAGTGCATGATGGGAAGTGTGGGATCTGTAGAGGTTTCAGTCTCAGCTGACTTTAACTCGACTATACTGAGTCTTTTCTGATGGTATTTCTTTCTTCTAGCTGCTCACTGCGTCCTCTTTCTTCTTCTGTGGTTCTGCCTCTGTGGACAAGAGGAAACCTGAGCTCGATGTCAGGATCAGCCGTCCTGCTGAACAAACCTGTGATGCTTCAGCTCCAGGTTTCAGGACCAGCAGGTAGATGTTTGTCAATCATAAAACCTGGACCTGTTTGGATTGCCCCAGTACAGTTTTAAATGTCAGGTGCATTTATCCTGTACATAAAGGACTAGATGTGTGTAAATACAGTCACATTCAAATAAATGAGATTATTACTGAACAGTTCATTTATTCCAGTAACAATTATACAGATTAATTTCACAGACTGATGTTTTCAAGCCTTTGTTTCTGTTAATTATGATGATTTTCTGCTTCCAGCCAATCAGTCATTTAAGATTAGAATATTACATCACATCACTAAAAACATTTTATTGCAGAAATGTGAGATTATTTAATACCTGCTTAAAGGTTGTTATTTTCAAAAGGTTATTTTAATCTGACAATGAGCCTCATATTCTTATTAACGAATATGACTATATACTCACACACACACATCCATCCCTCCATGTTCTATACCCGCTTCTTCCATACTAGGTCAGAGGGGAGCTGGTGTCTATCGCCAGCAATCTACAGGCGAGAGGCGGGGTCACCCTGGACAGGTCGCCAGGCCATTGCGGACTGGGGCTACAAAACAGCCCTGGACTGTGACTATGCCAGCCAAATATATATATATATATATTAAATGTGCACCTCAACTCACCTGTTTCCACCAGAACTGTCCGTCGGGAGCTCCACAGGGTCAATATACACGGCCGGGCTGCTATAGCCAAACCTTTGGTCACTCATGCCAATGCCAAACGTCGGTTTCAATGGTGCAAGGAGCGCAAATCTTGGGCTGTGGACAATGTGAAACATGTATTGTTCTCTGATGAGTCCACCTTTACTGTTTTCCCCACATCTGGGAGAGTTACGGTGTGGAGAAGCCCCAAAGAAGCGTACCACCCAGACTGTTGCATGCCCAGAGTGAAGCATGGGGGTGGATCAGTGATGGTTTGGGCTGCCATATCATGGCATTCCCTTGGGGCCCCAATACTTGTGCTAGATGGGTGTGTTCACTGCCAAGGACTACCGAACCATTCTTGAGGACCATGTGCATCCAATGGTTCAAACATTGTATCTGAAGGCGGTGCCGTGTTTAGGATGACAATGCACCAATACACACAGCAAGACTGGTGAAAGATTGGTTTGATGAACATGAAAGTGAAGTTGAACATCTCCCATGGCCTGCACAGTCACCAGATCTAAATATTATTGAGAAACGTTTTCCTCCACCAGTATCACGTAGTGACCTGGCCACTATCCTGCAAGAAGAATGGCTTAAAATCCCTCTGACCACTGTGCAGGACTTGTATATGTCATTCCCAAGACGAATTGGCTACCAGTCTACAAGCTGATCCACACCAAACTCTCTCATCCGTGTCTTCATGGACCTTGCTTTGTGCACTGGTGCACCGTGCTGATGTAAACTTTGGTGCCTTTTGAAAAGAGCCCTTGTCATAACCTGATACTACCTCAAATAGTAATCACCCCCTCTGTCTATGGCCTAACTTATAATCACATCCCAGAGCAATGGATCTACAGAAGGCTCTGATTGTCCCAGAGAGGGTCCAGGAACGAAGAGTCCCAGATAAGCAGGGCACTGTATCAGGGTTTCAGTTCCAAGAATTACTGTCTTTAACCTGTTATAAAGGGATGTTCTCTGTCTAGTTAGAGCAGTGTAGGCAGGGCGCTGTCTGACTGATCTCCCATGCGCTTGGTAATCAATAAAGCTGACCTGGGTGACGAATTCTGGTCTCTTCCCTTGGTAAATAGACATTTTTCCACAACATCCGTCATATTGGAATATGAAGGGCCATCTCCAAACTATTCCCATAAAGTTGGGAGCATGGAGTTGTTCAAAATCTCTCGGTCTACTGAAGCATTCAGAGTTCCTTTCACTGGAACCAATGGACCAAGCCCAGCTCCTGAAAAACAACCCCACTGCATAATCCCCCCTCTATCAAACTTTACACTTGGCACATTACAGTCAGACATGTACCGTTCTCCTGGCAACCACCAAACCCAGACTCATCCATCAGATTGCCAGATGGAGAACGCGCCTCCACTGCTCCAGTGGCGTCAGGCTTTACACCACTGCATCTGACGCTGTGCACTTGGCTCTGCCATGGAAACCTGTCCATGAAGCCATCTACACACTGTTCCTGAGCTAATCTGAAGGCCATATTAAGTTTGGAGGTCTGTATCAATTGACTCTGCAGAAAGTCGTCGACCTCTGCACTCTATGCAGGTCAGCATCCACTGCCCTGGCTCCATCCATTTACTCCAAAGTTGGAGTACTCCAAAGTACTCCAACTACTTTGTGGCAAAGTTGTTGTCGTTCCCAACCGCTTCCACTTTCTTATAACACTGACAGTTGAAAGTGGAAAATTTCACAACCGGACTTGTTGCACAGCTTCCTATCCTATCGCAATACCTCGCTGGAATTCACTGAGATCCTGAGAGCGACCCATCCTTTCACAAATGTTGGTAGAAACAGTCTCAGGCCCAGGAGCTTGATTTTATACACCTGAAGCCATGGAAGAGATTGGAACACCTGATCTCCATGTTTACAACAGCAGAGGGCCCAATACAGCTCCATGTCCAACCCAAGTCCGAAACCTTTTCCATCAGCATGCAGTTTGTTCCCCCTTTGTTCTCTGTTATAGTTTAGTGATAGCTTATAAAGGAACTGATTGTTTAAAATTCAGGCCGTGGGGTTTTGGGGTTCTGTAATAAATGATGGTAATTACTCACAGCTGGAGGATACAAATAATGTTTTCTCCCAATGTGAACAAAAGTGTAAGATAATGAAATATCAAATGTATTAAACCACATTTGTTGCTCAGTAAAAGTTACATATAGATCATATAATGTGCCTACATGTGGTGATAATGACCCAACATTTATTTCCTGAGTCTTGTTTATTCAGGATGATAAAGATGATAACGATGATGAAAAGCTGCAGGACAGGTGCTGATGGACAGCAGGAAGGTGTCCGGATGAAAACATTTTAAACTCCTGTTTCAACAGAAAGTGTCGACTGTAGACCCAGCACTGACACGCTGAGAGGAGAGCAGCACACTGCTGTTTAGTTTGTCACCAGTGGACTGGAGGACCAGCATCGGGTTGGTCCTGTGGAGAAGAGGACGAAAGAAGAAGTCCAGTTCTGCTTTTCAGTCCCAGTCCACCCCTGACTCATTGGACTGCTTGATAGAACATTCATGCATCTTTGCAGTCTGACCCATCTCGGATTCTGAAACAGACCAGAGAACCATACCCTGGCACAGTTACAACTGCTGGCCTCGGTACGGTTTATCCGGACCCTGGAGCGGTTCCCTTGCAATGTGAATGTGTGCCGGATCCCAGGGAACCAAAATCAGGGAGAGGATGTGACGTAGGAGCAGCACATTTGAGTAGAGGAAGAAGAAGAAGTAGAGGAAAAACTAAGTAAGAGCGCAAATCCAAGATGACAGAGTTTGAAGATGTATGGTGGTGCCACGTGGAGTAGTGAAGGTGCACAGCTACATATAGAAGCCATTTGAGGTTTTTGGTGTTTGTGCATAGTTTGGGTTTGTCTTATTTAGTTTTGATAATTCTGTTTGTTTGGTGGCAATGTTTCGTTTATATGTAAATTGACACTCTGACCTATATTTTACTCTACCACTGGTGGCGGTCTGGGGGAAATCTATTTAGGTGTCAGGGTTGGAGGGCATCAGGTGTTAGGGTGTGTGGAGGTCATACGGTTTTTCACCGCTCTCTGTTCCATACCGGTTTGGCTTCATCATATCCACCTATTGACCATAATGCCATCTTTTTGCATGCTGCCATAAACCGCCACCCTGGACTTTGGATTTCATTCTATTCTCAGTTTGTACTCAATAAATGGGAGCATTCCCAAACTTCTCCCAGTCCGGACATTACCTTACGAGCACGTTAGAACCTGGATCCCCCGCACCCAGAAGCGACTAAAATGGATAGAATTTGATAGCCGCTACAACAATTGAACACCGAAGCAGCAACAGAAACAGATCTGCTTTTCATCATGACCAATCAATGAGACGGACTCTCCTCTTGGTGCTTTTTTGTTTTCTTGGTCAGCGCAGTACTGCCCCCTGAAACAATCCACGGATGTCCCGATACAACTTTTTCATTTCTGATACGATACCGATATCGTAGCTTTGAGTGTTGACCGAAACTGATATTGACCCGATACGATATCAGCACGAATCATACATACTTTTATTACTCATTTGGTAGTGTGGAATGTTAGAAAAGGTTTCATCAAGTGATATTACTCAAACAGAGAGCAATAGTCAACAACAGTAGGTATGCCCACAACTGACCCATGTATTATTAACCAGTGGGTTACATAAACTTTAAACAGAAGCAGATAGAAGCGGAACGTTTCTATCAGCTTGCTTATATCAGAGATTTTAGATGCAGGCCGATATATTCCGATACTCTTTTGTTGGCTGATATCAGACTGATATCAGTATCGGATCAGGACATCACAGGACAAATCTGTGTGTGAATGCGCCCTAAATCATTCCAACATTTTGTGGTTTGGGCGGGGGCTCCAGGTTGGCTTTATGCTGCTTCTCTGCTAGGTGCTGGATCCATTTTCTGTTAAAATGAGTTGAACTTGATCAGAAAGTAACTAACTAGTGGATCATTTACGGGTCAGAACTATTCACCTAAAGTTGTCTAAGCGTTGTAGAAAAAGTGAGTGAGCTCCCTCTGGTTCCCATCAGCATCAGCCCAGCTGAGCTTTAGTTTTTAGGAAGACCAGGAAGCAGAACTTCAGAGAAGCTGATCTAGAACCTTTCAGACTATAAATGTTCTTCAGATGATAAAACATTCTCTAAAACCTGCATTTGAATCAGTTTCCGACCTGATCTGAAGGCGCCTTGGAGTTTACTTGTGCTTACTCAGCAGTTTTGCGACCTTATGCAGGAGATCCCAGACCTGCTGGGAATCTTTGTGGCCAGGGTTGTTATTGAGGACCTGATATGTATCAACTCCTTTAAAGAAAAGCTCCTTCAACTCAGCTTTACATTGCTGCAGATGTCTCTGGATGTCTGGTTCAGCCTGGTCCTGGTGGGTGAAGAGGATCATGGTGCGGCTCCAGACATTTTCCCCAAACATCTCCTCCATCTGCTTCACTGTTTCTTCAACATCTGCAGTGATGAACTCCAGTCTGATGACCAGCAGGATGGCGTGGGGTGCCGGGGTCGACAGGTTGATGCATCTGAAGATCTCCTTCCTCCCCTCAGGGTTGGATATTCTTGAGAATCCTGGAGTGTTGATGATGGTCACCTCCCTGTTGAAGATGTTTCCTCTCTGCAGACAGCACCGGGTTGTACCTGAGGACAGAAAACAGACCAACAGCTCACAGTCTTCAATGGCGCCTTTTGAATGTGACTTTAGCATAAACAACTGAATTATCAGGTATCCCAACAACAGCTGAAACCAAACATTTACATCCAAGCAGACAGAATTGTTTCCCTCCCAGTCTGACATTTAATCAGAATAAACGCCTCCAGTTTTTGCTCCAATAGAATCAATAATTAGATTTTTTTAAATTCTCTTGAAATTCAGACGTTTCCATCCATCTCCTCAGTATTTAGTAGAATCGTCCTTCAAAGTGTCTGACTTGGATCAAATGTTTTGGGTTTTCTTCCACAAGTTTCTCACCACAGCTTGCTGGAATTTTGGCCCAATCCTCCTGACAGAATCGATGTAACTGGGTCAGGTTTGTGAGGATCCTTGTTCTCACACACCTTAGCTCTGCCCAGTCATTTTCTATAGGACTGAGATCAGAACGTTGTGATGGCCACTCCAGAACATTGACTGGTAGTGTGCTGAGGGACATTGTCCATTTGGACGACCAGTTTGTGTCAAAGCTTTAACTTTCTGGCTGATGTCTTGTAATGTTGCTTCATATTTCCAAAAAATGTTCTTCCTCATGATGCCGTCTATTTTGAGAAGACCACTCTGCTTTCATCTTCACAGATGAAAGCAGGTTAACTCTGAGCACATGTGACAGACGTGACAGAGTCTGGAGACACCGTGGAGAGCGATCTGCTGCCTGCAACATCCTTCAGCATGACTGGTTTGGCAGTGGGTCAGTAATGGTGTGGGGTGTCGTTTCCCTCCATGCGCTCGCCAGAGGTAGCCTGACTGCCATTAGGTACCGAGATGAGTTCCTCAGACCCCTTGTGAGACCATATGCTGGTGCGGTTGGCCCTGGGTTCCTCCTAATGCAGGACAATGCTAGACCTCATGTGGCTGGAGTGTGTCAGCAGTTCCTGCAAGATGAAGACATTGAAGCTATGGACTGGCCCGCCCGTTCCCCAGACCTGAATCCGATTGAGCACATCTGGGACATCATGTCTCCCTCCATCCACCAACGTCACGTTGCACCACAGACTGTCCAGGAGTTGGAGGATGCTTTAGTCCAGGTCTGGGAGGAGATCCCTCAGGAGACCATCCTCCGTCTCATCAGGAGCATGACCAGGCGTTGTAGGGAGGTCATACAGGCACATGGAGGCCACACACAATACTGAGCCTCATTTTGACTTGTTTTAAGGACATTACATCAAAGTTGGATCAGCCTGTAGTGTGTTTTTCCACTTTAATTTTGTGTGTGACTCCAAATCCAGCCTCCATTGGTTAATAAATTTGATTTCCATTGATGATTTTTGTGTGATTTTGTTGTCAGCACCTTCAACTTTGTACAGAACCAAGTATTCAATGACAATATTTCATTCATTCAGATCTAGGATGTGTGATTTGAGTGTTCCCTTTATTTTTTTGAGCAGTGCACATGTTAGGCACTTTTGTTAAGTGTATATGTTGGGTGCTTATGTTAGACCCAACCCCCCGACGCACAATGACAATTTTCAGTTAAAATAGAAAAAAAGTTAATTTTATAATTCAATCTGAAAATACGCACAGAGAGAGGGTTTGCAATTAGAAAAGTTTTAATGACGAGAAATTACATTATTATGTCTTTGGCGCTCGGACCTGGGAGGAAGACATGAATGCTGAGAATGATATGAGCTAAGATGAACATTTGTAAGGCTTAGATTTAGAGATGTCTTCCCCCAAAAAGGTCGAGGACGTGACGAGGCCTAATTGAGTACTAGAGGGGACATCTATCGGGAGAGTGGGATGAAATAGGAAAGGATGAGAGAAGCGAAAACCGCAGGAAAGATTAAAGGAGAAAAGAGAAGCTTGTAAATATGGTATGAAGCAAGGAAAATAATTAGGAAGCAGAGGAGATGATAGATATGCCGAGAGGGGCAATACGTAGTGGTAGATATGCCGATTAGACGATGCGAGGTGATAGATATACCATTTGGTAATGCTTGATTATTATGCTTAGATCAGAGCAAGGTGATAGATATGCCGGGCTGGCAATGCGTGATTAGAGGTATATTCTACCGAGGATCTTTGAATAAAGATAAGAAGTTAGAACAGATCAGCTAAGCTAAGAACAGATAGAACGGGTAATGAAGGAATAAAAGCAGGAAAGGAGAGAGTAATAAAGGGAATAAGAAGTATAACTGAAATGAGGAATAGGATGGATAAAGGGGAAAACTATATGGGATGAGGAAATTTGGGAAATACTATGGAGTGCTGAAAATGCCATAAAAGAGATGAAGATAAGAAATAAGGTTAAATTAAAAATCTATGAGTAGGGGTTGAAGAATAAATTGAACTTCAAGGTAAAAGCAGAAGGTGAGTAAAGTAATGACTAAAGCATGAGAAGACCAGGAATAATCGGTCTCCGATTAAAGAAGGGCGAAACGAATAAAGTACCTGAAAAGATCATAGAAGATCTAGAGCGAGGTAGAAAATTAGATTCGGCTGGCAGGAGCTGAAGGGTTCTGAAAATAAAACGAAAATATTTTGGCAAATCAATAATGAATGAAGCCAATCACCACCAGGAATTGAAGGGAGCTTTACCTTAGAACTGAGAAAACGTTGCGCAGATAGAACAGTATGGAAGTCCGGGCGAACGTAAGTAGCCAAGGACGAGGAGGACCAGCGACCCAATTACTGTAGAGTGGCTGAAGAGAGGCCTAGGGTTGCTGCAGTTGTGGCTGCTCCTATTCTGAAGGAATGGCCTGAAAATTGATTATGGGTCATGTCACATTGAACTAGGACCTGCTTGAATTGTTTGAGGAACCAGGATGAGGTCATGGGGTTTTTTCTGGAGTGAGAAAAGGGGCATGTTAGGAGGGCCTAGCTTCTGTCTCTTGAGAGCCAATTTGAACATTGCCAGGAATGGACAAAAAGGGCCATTGAGACGGGCGGTGGAGATGAAACAGGGACCTTTTCCTTTGGTATGTTTGAGAAAGAGTTTGTAATGTCTGAGTAGAATTTCAGATCAGAGAGGGATAAATCCCTAGAAGGTTGAAAAAGGTTAGAAGAGGAGGTGAATTCACCTACACTGAGGAGGCCATAGAATGCTAAAAGAAAAGCACTAGAAAGAAGCAATTTAAGGTACTCAGAGAGGGGGCCAGAATGGAGAGATGAAATTAGAACTTTTAGGATTGGAAGAGTAACGGGTCTGCGAATATCGGACTAAAGAGGGTCTTGCTGATCTCTCCAGCTTCATTCTTTTGGTCAAATTTCCGTTCACCTCGACTCTTGCTGTGGGCTCGTGATACAATGATTTAATTCATTTCATAGAATTTTTTCATTAAAACCAAACTTTTTTAAGACATTATAAAAATGTATCCATCTCACACACATTCAAATGCCTTTTCTGCATCCATACTCACAAGTAGCACATTTTCTTTTCTTTTTTTAGGCCTCCTCCGCTTTTTGTAATTTTTTTCCCCCCTCATGTTATCTTGTGCCTGCCGTCCTCTTATAAAGCCTGTTTGGTCCTCATCAATAATTTCAGGCATAAATGTCTCAAATCTTTTGGAGATTAGTGACGTATATATTTTATAGTCAACATTAAGTATTAATATTGGGCAGGAGCTACTGCATAGTTCCTTCTCCTTACCTGCTTTTGCTATTATGGAGGTTATTGTTTCTTTCCAGGATGGTGGAATTTTCACCTCCTTCATGTTATAATTAAAAACATTACTGGGCTTAGCTATTCTTTGAATATCTTATAAAATTCAGATGGGACCCCATCACAACCTGGAGTTTTATTACATTTTGTTCTACTAATTGCATCCCTCGTCTCTTTCTCTGTAGTGACTGTGTTTAACACTCTGTTCTGACGTTCCTCTATTGATGGCAGATCCAGGTGTTGGAGAAAAGCTTTTATACATCAGCTGCCTCTGGCTGTGTGTATCGTGTCCTGTAGTTGTCCTCTGGTTCACTTAAATAACTTTTTTTTGGGGGGGTTTTAATTTTATAGGTATTTTTATGTTTTTTTGTCTCCTAATCCGTCTGGGCCCAATAATCTGCTTGCTTTGGGTCCCTCTTCGTAGTCTGCTTCACAAATCTAGTTTTTTTTTTTTCAGTTTCAGTTATTAAAACTGAATCAATCTTCCTTCTGATTTCCTTAATCGTTTTAAATGTGTCTGTGTCGTTCATATTATGATGTTGTCTTTCTAATTCCTTTAATTGTCCATTTAATTTATGCTATTGCAGTTTATTTTTCTTTATTAATGTTGTGTGTGCTATTACTTTACCTCTAATAACTGCCTTCAATGCATCCCAAAGAATGGTTAGGTCCACTTCTCCATTATCATTTTCATCCCTGTATCTGATTATATCTCTTTATTTCTTCCACTACTTTTTTATTATTCAGTATCCCCATATTTAGTCTCCAGAATGTATTCTTTTTCCTATTATTTAGATTGATTGTTAAATAAACTGCACTATGGTCTCACAAGTCTGTTACACCTGTCTTACATTCCTCTACCTTGTGTATATCTCCTTTTGTCACCAAGAAATAATCAATCCTAGAATATGTTGAGTGGGGTGTGAGAAATGCGTATAGTCTCTATCTTGTCTATTTATTTCCCGCCATATATCTATGACTCCTAGTTCCTTTAGTTCAAAATTTATAAATTTTGTGATATGATTCTTTGTCTTCCTTTTGCTTGTTGTATCCAAATCATAATTTAATACCACATTAAAGTCCCCTCTGCAACTCAAAATTCCCTCCAAGTGTGACGACTCCCAAGGCATTTGGAGGACTCACGACAGCCCCCCTCTACCCTGCTGGTGGGTGGGGGGGTTAAGCTTCTCCTAATGAGAGCCCCCCCCCCCCTTGTGGCGGAGATCTCCCTTATAGGTGGCTCTCCAAAGCTCACTAAAAGTGTCTAGCATTTTAATAGTCCTCCAGGACTCCTGGTCGAAACCTTCTCCAGTCTCTGTAGTTCACAACCCTTGTTTCATATATGCATCAGACTTCTCTCAAGCTTCTCCATCAGTGTCGGCCCCTCGTCCCCCAGGTCTGGTATCTACCATCCTCTCTGCCACATCGCTCTCGCTGCATCCTGCGCGCTGTAGAAAACCTCCATGGGAGACTGGAACCGGATCCCCTTCTCTTTAAGGATGTTTTTGAGGCTGCCAGTTCATTTGCATAATCCTGATCAAACGTCACTCTCTGTCCTTCTACTTTTCATCTCCTTTTTCAAATTCTCTCTTTGATCTCGAACTTCAAAAAGTTGTCAGTGATCGCTCTCGAGGGCTTGTTTGCCGGTGGTTTCTGTGCTAAAGCTCTATGTGCCCTTTGCATCTCCAGATCAACATCCTCCGCCACTCCCAGCTCACCATGAATGAGTTTATCCACATATTTCTGCACAGTCTCCCTCTATTCCCTCTTTAAGCCACCAGATATGAACATTATTCCTTCTCGTCCTTCCTTCTAAATCAGTAAATTTCTCCTGAAGCTTTCTTTGTTGTTCCAACGATACCTTCATAATATCATGGATATCACTTGGACATCACACGGACACAACTTTTTATTAATCTCCTCTCTGTAGCTATCCAGGCCTCGTTTCATCTCCTCTCCAAGCTTTTCCGTAAACTCTCTCAGTTGTCCCATGAATTCACGAGTTTCTCTCCAAATGTCCTCCGTTTGCTTACTGAGGTTGTCCAGTTTAGCATCTACGTTGTTCTGCCCCGTTTCTATTTTAGCCACTTCAGCTTGTAGCTCATTCACCCAGCTAGCTGTAGTTTTAATATTATTAAACTGAATAAAGTCTAATTTTTCTACTGTTGGGCTGCACAGTGGGACAGTTGGTAGCCCTATTCCCTTGCAGCAAGAAGGTACTAAGGTAAAATCCCGCAACCATGCAAGGAAAAGTGGACGGATCAGTGGAAGAAAACTCATTTTAAATGGATTGAGATTTTGTGAAGTTGTAACAGAGTTAATGCAGAAAAGATTATATTAAAGTATTTTTAACTTTGCAGAAACTGACTGGTTTCTCTTAGGTGATGTTTTAGATTGAATACTTCTGTCTGTTTGTTAATGTGGGTTACCTGAGGGTGGACTGGCTGCACCACCACTGGTCCTGAAGGCATTTCTTCCTAGTATGGTGTTCCCACTGAAGCTCTTCTCAACTCCAGGCCACCCAACTAGAACCAGTTGGACGTCTGTAACTGGAACACAAAGTAAACATGAAGTCCAGATCTAAATCAAAGCAGAAACAGGCCTCAGTTTTTAATCAGGATACACAAAGGGCACAGGTGGCTTTTATTATTTTTTGGATGAGTAGGGAAAACGATCACATCGTTTACTCAACTCCAACAATGAACTGAAACACACAGAAAACGCGCCAACAACACACATACCTGTGAAAAGTCAGACCCTGTAGTCTGGGTTTGAGTGGAGCCCCCTAGTGGTGTGCCACAATTTAATCTAAATAAAGAAAAATCCTTCACCGCTTTAACTGTTTCAGATGGATGATGGCCAGGGTAAACCTGCCCTACCTGTAAAATGCTGCTTCAGCGAGCTCTCCATCTCCAGAGGGCCACTCCAGCCTGGCCACAGTCTCTTCACCATCATTTTAGCATCATCAAAACCATCTGGGTCTTCACTGTTTTGGCCATAGTTCACTGCATCCTGCTGGCAAAACTTCAGGTTGTTTCTGAGTTGATCAACATTAAATTTCAACACCTGAAAAATGAAAAAGGAGTAAAGCTTGTCATGCAGAAGATGCAGAAGGAATGATGTCAGTTTGTCAAACCTCTGCTTTGGTATCAATCCATCCACCCAACCATCCACTCATCCATCCATCCATCCATCCACTCATCCATCCATCCACCCAACTAGAACCAATTGGACGTCTGTAACTGGAACATAGAGTAAACATGAAGTCCAGATCTAAATCAAAGCAGAAACAGGCCTCAGTTTTTAATCAGGATACACAAAGTGCACAAGAGGCTTTTTTATTATTTTTTGGACAAGTAGGGAAAACGATCACCTCGTTTACTCAACTCCAACAATGAACTGAAACACGCAGAAAACGCGCCAACAACACACATATCTGTGAAAAGTCAGACCCTGTAGTCTGGGTTTGAGTGGAGCCCCCTAGTGGTGCGCCACTCCCGCCCCAAAACATAAAAAGAAGGTTCTCCACAGGGTAACCCGGGAAGAATCATGGGTTCTTCTTGCTGGGTTTGCAAAGATTACCCAGCACCAATCAGTGTGAAGCTAAAGTGCTGCTGAAAACCTCTGTCAGCGAAGCAACAACAGGAGAACTGCAGAAGGTGCAAAACCAAACTGGAGATATAAACAGTGACACTACCTGGTTCCGACCAACATGGAAGGCAACAGCAACATGATCCCAAACATAAAATGGAGGGGAGGAGGCGCTCCAGGCTTCCAGCTGCCTGGTTTTATGTCTGTAGATCAGCTCGTACCTGACAGGAAGAGACAACAATAAAACCTTTGAACGTCCAACACTGAATCATCGGAAGCTGCTACCAGGAACAATGTGCGTTATGTTGCTTCCAGTTTACAAACTGTGGGGTAGCTCCATACAGGTGAGAAATATTCACCTGGGAAACCCTGGTGTGGATTAATGAGGAAAAACCTTGAGCATGTGTCTCTTTCTTACCAATGAGTTTCACACATGGCCTCTGGCCTCCAGATAAAACGACCGTCTCTGTAAACACACACGGCATCTGGGCGGTCACTCAGAAAAGGGTACTGGGAGTACTCCTTTTCACTGGTCGGACTGTGGACCAGAACCACATGCATTACTTCCTGTGAGTACAGCACGGTTCTGTACATCCGCATGATGGGTTGGGCTCCCAGGCAAAACTAAAGAAAAGACAATTGGACAATTTAGAACCTTTTGGGCCGATGTTCTGGAACAAATGGACACTTGTTTGCACAAAGAATGGATCAAAAATTACTCCGGAAAATCTTTATGGATCGGTATTCATAAATTGCTTCACGTGAGGGGAGATGGAACAAGAGAACAGAGTGGGAAAAACTACACGTTTTATTAGGATGTGTTGTAGCTTTAACTGCTGCATCCATCCATCCTCCATCTCCCTTGTGAAACCATACAGCTTATTTTTGGGGATCCCAAAGTGTTTCTGGATCATATGGGTTATATAGTCCTTCCAGCAGATTCTGGGTCTTCCCCAGGTCCTCACCTCCTCCACTTAAGGCAAAGTCGGACCTTAGATCCTGTACTGGGTTTTCTCGTTTTTTATATTGCAGATCATACTAATATGCCTGTGGCAGAGCTGTGGCTCCATGGGGAAGCCACAGCCCCAAAACGCATGTTCATATGTTCTTCAGCCTGACATTGAAATCCGGATGGCCCACTGACTTGAGGCCTGCAGAGACCCCGGCAGATATTCCTCAGTTTGATCCGTGGAGGGGTCTTACCTGGTCTTCGTAGGCTGTCAGAACCTCCTGCAGAGGGAAGGTGAAGCGGTAAGTGCCCAGTCGGGACGTTTCCAGGAAGGCTGGAGAGGTGGCAAACCTCCACAGGAAGCTCTGCTGCTCAGGATCTTCCACCTCCATCTGATCTGGGAAAGTCTTCTCCAGGAGCCTCACCTCCGCATCCTTCAACTCTTCTGGTCCCACAGCCAGACTCCACCAAATCAGGGGTCCTCCATATGGATTCCTGAAGCCTCCATCCTTCCTGATCCCACCTAACGCTGATCCTGTAGTTTCATGTTTCAGAAGACTCGTGTGGAACTCTGGTTTAGGATATTCTGGGATGTTTGTTTTGTTCAGATATTTGTTTCTCAAACCTACATCTTCAGCTTCTGTTTTTAGATCTGAGAGCTTCAAGTGCTGACGTTCAACAAAATGCTGCTTAAATCCTCTCCTGTTCCTTTCTGTCTGCATGGTCCAATCTAACACTGAGCAGAACTTTCTGTCAGAAATACTGGGCAGTTTTAGACAGGCGGGTTCTCTTTTCTCTGACAACCACAGAACAGACGAGTCCGTTTCAATCTGCAAAACACACAGGAAATCCCTTAAAGTAGGATTAATCCAGGCAAATCATACTAACTTTATCTATAAAACACCTACTTATGTCATACAATAAAATGCAAATTAATCACTTAAAAATCACACAATGTGATTTTCTGGATTTTTGTTTTAGATTCCATAACTCACAATTGAAGAGAACCTATGATAAAAATGAAAGACTTCTACATGCAGAATCAGCAGCGTATCAAATATTGGTCCAAATCTTGAATCTAAATCTAAATCTATATTTTACATCAAAATCCTAAATCTATATCATATCTTCAGTATTAATCTTCTATCTTGGAGTTAAATCTTCAGATTTTCAAATTAACCACGCCCCTTCAACGTATCAACTCGTGGCCACACCCCCCGCGCTCCGCCTCCAGTGCACCGGGGGCGTGGCCGCGCGTAAAGACATGGTTAATTAGTAGATTTAATACATTTAGATTTAAGAATATAACTCTACATCTTAGATATGGATTTAACATTTATATTTAGCATTAACCGATAAATGTAAGAAAATGCACTAAATGTGAAGAAAGTGCTGTAAATAATAGAAATGTGACAGTGAAATATTTTTGCTGAATTTGTACGTTCATCACCACATAAAACAGAAACAAACCTTTGTTTACTGCGTGGTTCTGTAGTTACTTTCATTTGATTTTACATGCTTGCTTTACATTATTTCTTTATTAGACCCGAGCAGCTAAGCGTTGCCAAGGCCTATTGTAATCGCTCTGTTTCTTATTATTATTATTCAGGCAATAAATGAATTGCCTTTTTTGCGGCATTAACATATTCAAAAACTCACCAAATTTGGCCGAGGTATCAGTCGTGCGTGAAATTTAAGTATTTTAAAGGTTTCACAAATGTCGCAATAAAAATGGCTCAACTCCTCCTACAGCTTTCAACTTAGAGACCTCAAAATCAATGAGTATATTCTTAAGGCATTGGGGATTAAAAGTTATCAAAAGCTTTTTGCTACATGTAAGTATGTGGGCGTGGCCAAGCCTCAAAATATGACGTCTCGCCATGAAACACGAAACTGTTTTATTTCCTACATGGAAAGTCACAGAGACACAAAACTTTCTGGGACTGATCCACATGAGACCCTGAACAATATTCAACGGTCAAATGCTGACATCATCAAGGCCCCGCCCCCTGAGAACAGGAAGTGTAATGTTTCACTTAGTGTGGTCCATGTTTGATCCCCTTCACGTAATCAACATGAAATTGTGCCCAGTGACAGATAACATGATGGTCTAAGTTCGTCTCCAGTACTGACAGGTTTGGCTAGAGGGTGTGGCCATGGTGGCGTGGTAAATTCTGATGTCACGCCATGGCCATACGTTTGGCTCTAAATTACACATGCATGGTCCGATTTACTCCAAACTGAATATGGTTGATCTTTGACAACCCCCAAACACCTCTATTGGATTACATTGGAATTTGGATCAACGGCGCCCCCTAGCACACTTTAAGTGCTCTGTCTCCATCATACATCTTTGGATCCACCTCAAATTTGATATGCATCATTGTGGATCAATGCTGAACATGTTGATGCAGTCAGTTGATGACATCACTTTAGCCCCGCCCACTAACAAACAATTGAGTGCAGCTTTCATTAGCAAGGTCCGATTTCGGTCAAATTTTGAATGCTTCTCGGCAGAACAGAACTCGGCTTGACCGAAGATTGTATGAAAGCCTGCTCACACTGCCGCCTAATGGTGACGCGCGGAACATCGGTGGCGTGGAGTAGGCGATGCCAGGCTTCCGGTTGTTACATAGGCCGAGCGGCACTGAGCTGCGAGGGCCGCCCAATGCTGCTTGTTTATTTTTTATTTTGTTTACTTTTCATACTTCCGGTTTAACCTTATGCGAAGCACTTTCCCCATACAGGAGGAGAAAATATCTGTGCAAAAATCATTAAATCTGAGCGTGGAAATACAGATTTGAGGGAGAACAGAAAATATTTGAAAGAAAGAAGTTTTCAGTGCAAAGATATGAAATCCTGCTCCGAACTTGGAAATGTCAGCGCTCGATTTTTGGCATTTTAATTCCCTCATACCACTTGTGTTGCTCTCTGTATGAAAAGGTTTATAATTTAGGAGGACAAGGGTTCTACCTGCTGGACAGATGTAGTAATATCTTTGCAGCTTCGTGGCATCAAGCAACCACATCACAGCTTAAAATCTACAGACCTTTTCCATTTAAAATGATCCACCTGTGAAAACATAGTTCTGTGAAGTTTCATTCAGACATCCAGGTAGTGGTGAGCTACCTGGTTCATCCACACAGTTTTATAGATTAAACCTCTTCAAGAAATAAAATAGTAATAAACGTGTAATTATAACAATCCATCCCTGGACTATGACAGTTGGTCTGTAATGAAACTTGTAATTATACAAAAATCCTTCATCATTAACCTCCAGCTAGCAGCTGGTTTCAAACCAACAACAAATTGCATGCAGCTCATGAACTGCGGCAAAGGCGCACACACTGCAGGAAAATGCTGCGCCACAAAGGGAAATATGCGCCCCCCTCAGGTGGACCTATCTGCTTGGACCTTACGTCCAGAGCTTCCAGAAGAACTGGGGAAAAGAAGGTTTACTTACTTTCCGTTTTCCCGCTTCCCGTTACAGATTTAAGTCCTGCCTCTGAATCTGGGCGGATCAGCTGATTCCCAACGTAACACTGACGTCACAGACACCAAACTTCCACGTGCATGAGGAGCGGCTCCGCGCGGATCTCTCCACCAGTCAGATGATCGTGTTTGTCTTTCTTGTGTCGGTTCTCCGAGCAAAGGGGAACCATACAGAAACCACGACCAGAATGTTCCGGAACAAGATCTGGACTGAAAAAGAGTTCAAGAGAGCAACTATGTTTAAACGGCCCGCCATAAGCAGCCAGAGTCCAGAGAAGCACATTGAAAAACGTCTTCCTTCATTACAAGCTTTTATTCTGAAGGGCGAGGCATGGCCGGAAGTCGGTTCATTTAGCTGACAGTAGAAAGCGGGGCAGCTTGTTTGGGACAGAACCATTAACCTTTGACTGATAAAAGAACCTAAAACGTCTCTGGGACTTTGGACGGATCAGAGGGACTTTAGAGAAGCTGTGGGGGTGGAGAACAGGCGGTTTACCCGCCGAGGAGCCGCGGAGCAACTGGACCAAGGTTTGGAGCTAACTGGAGCCACGGAGCTAACCTGAGCTAGCGGGATCAATGGGACCGAGGCGGAGTAACTGACCGAACCGAACCGGAGCGGATCCCTGTAAAGGTCAGGCCGGTTTAAACTGGACCAGAGACCCGATGATGGGATGCAGACGTCAGTACATGAACACACCTGGGCAGGTGTAGCTGTGTAGACAGAACAGCCGCAGACATAGTCTGTTAGCAACATGTTCAGCGAAGTTCTGTTCATCTGGATGAGTTAAACCCATTTCTAATGGTACCAAGGTCCGTTCTGTTGGACGGAGTAAACATTTGGACCGTTGTGGCGAATTAAAGTCTGGTATTATGGGCTAAGTTATGTCAATCAGGTTAAACTGTGAAAAGTTCTGACCCAAAATCACGACAAGCGCTTAATTTCATAACTATGACGTCAGTAAATGTTTAGCAAGTGGTAATAGATTCGTTTTCTGCATTTCTGTTGATTAATTGACCTAAATAAGGCTTATTATCTGCTGGTTTCACCAAGAAAACAGAAACAAAAACACCTTCATCTTAATATTATATGAAACATCACAGCTAAAATTTAAAATTAATGTTTAAATCTAATTTTAAGATGTAATTTGGACCTTGAAAGTCTAATTCAGTATGTCCTCAGGGATGAAATCAGTTGGTTTTTGGTGTCAGTGCTGTGATAAACTATTTACTCGTAACTGATTTGTTCTGTTTGCTTTTTGTTACACTTATTAGTTTTTGATCAATAAATGCATTTTAATATTTGACAAAGATTACATGAGTAAATACAAAAAGTATTTTAAATGATTTTTACTTTGCTGAGGAAAACCCAACCTGGCCCTAAGTAAACATGTTAAACTGAATGTGATGAACAAGTTTTGTTTTGAAAAGCCTGGTTAAATTTCACTCACCACATCCTGACCTGTAGCTTTAAGAAATCACCTAAAAAGAACCTGTCTGACTACATGAAGTAGGCTGCAAGCTTTCAAAAAGCAACACATCCAAAGAAAATCTAGAGCAGATGAGAAATTAGAAGTTAGTGACGTGTATCAGTCACAGAACTGCAGAAGTTCTGGGACTCCAGCGGACCACAGAGAGGCGTTCTGTCATTTCGGCCAATCGTGTCCCTGTTGTAGCTTCGAGCAGAAAGTGTGATTGATGCTAACCAGCCAGGAGGAGCAGCGGGACCAGAAACATGTTTGCTTTTATAAGTACAGTTAAATATGATCACAGAGGGAACGTCTAACATTTATAAGTCAGACTGAATAGTTGGGTGTAATTGAGAAACATGGGCCCCATTTCTTCTGGCTCTATTTAGGCGGTGCGTCTCCACTCCACTCAGTCTCGCTCCACTCGGCACCAAACCTCTTGTTTCCATGGAAACACAACATGTGTAAAACAAGACTAAAATGATCCACTGGGATAATTATCTGGACCACAGCCAAGCCAGAGCTTTTAAAATGAGGCTCAGGGGTTCTGATGTGAGGGGCGGTGGCAGGAGAAGCTGCTGACTGGACTGGTTCTGCTGAAGAAGTTAACATTTTGGGTTTTATGAGGAAGTTTTTGTTTCAGCCACAGAAATAACAAGAACAAGGACTTTGAGGACTTTTATTTTCTTGTTTTATCTAATATCTTGTTTGTACTGTGTCCTTGTGTTTTAAAAGGAGCTTTAAATAAAATGGATTATTATTTAAGCACCAAACCGCGGTCTTAGGGTCAGGGTCAGGGTCAGGGTCAGGGTTAGGGTCAGGGTCAGAGTTAGGGTCAGGGTTAGGGTCAGGGTTAGAGTTAGGGTCAGGGTTAGGGTCATGGTTAGAGTTAGGGTCAGGGTTAGGGTCATGGTTAGGGCCAGTTTTAAGGTTTAGGGGGTAAGAGTCAGGTTGGTTTGGAGAGAATTTTCACTTAATGAATGAAATCATGGTTAGAAAACTGCTTTTTGTTTTTATTCTTTAATTTAAAAATTAGTTGGATGATCAGAAACATTTTAGTTGGACAAAGGTACATCGGTGTGGTTCGGAACCAGAACCTCAACAAGAACCTTTAGGTTTGTTGGTTAAAGGAGTAAAACATCGATGACCCACAAGATCCTGGGTTTGTTCTCCATCATCAGAACCTCTTGATAGAACTAAAAATCTATTTTTGTGAGGGCGGCGCAGCCAGCAGGCTGACGGTGATGGTCCTGGTTCTGTCGGTTTCAGCGGGTGTCTCAGAGAACCGGTGAGCTTGTAGATGAGCGGTTTGATATCATCAGAACATAAATGGTTCAGATATGGTCCAGAACATCAGGTTTTATCCTGGTTTAACCCAGTCCTGCTGACCCAAACAATGTTCTGAATTATTACTGGTTCCTGAGTGTTTATTTCTGCTGTTTTTAACTCTGTGCAGCCCGAGGTTCTGGAGAAGACATGAAGTAAGTTCTAATGAATGTTAGTGATAGAATAGAGCAGTTCTGTTGTAGGTGTAGAACTGGTTTTAATGGTTTTATACCAGTTTGTGGTTGATTCTGGTTCCCAGTCAGAAAATGAATAAACCAGTTAGAAATAAAATGAATGTAAAGATCCACACTGACCTGGGCCGCAGGTCCATAACCAGAACCTAGTGAAGTTGTCATAAACAGCACATTCACACACTCGGTGGCAGAAACGGGTCAGAACACAGACCTGAAACTGTTTAAAGGTCTCCATCACAGGGGTTCTAATACCTGATCAGAACTTTTAAGATCCCAGGTCAGCTGGAAGTGGCGCCCCCTTCAGGCCTGTGTCAGATACTGTGGCTGTTGAACTGGACCTGGAGACCTGGTCTATCAGTACCGGGTCAGAGCTGATGTAATCTGTTGTGGGAAGGTAAGATCCATCTGTGGACAGGCTGATGGATGATCCCAGGGTTCTGTTCCAGGACCGTTGGACATTCAGTGATACTGATCCAGCTCTGAGCAGATGTTGAGACAGCGCTGCAGGAGAACATCACTGTCCACAGGTCTGTCCAACCATCCAGGTCACCTGCATTGCTGTAACCCAGTGGAACCGTCAAGCTGGTTCCACTGGGTTAATCGGTTGACCCGGTCCCCAAGTCCTCCACTGCTGGAAGGCTTGAATCAGTCCTGATCTTCATGCCTCTCCCTCATGTTCTGCTGGAGGTTGCTCTCCATCCTCTTCCTGTGTTTTTCCTTGACCTTCCTGATCATTCCCACCTCCTGGTTCTGAAGGTCCACAGCTTGTTGCTCTGGCAGTACTCTGGATAAATATGGAAAAATGTTTCAGTTTCCAGATTTTGTTCCTTATTCTGTTTTCCGCTCCATTAAAATATCTGGATTTCTTTGACTGTCTGGTAGAACCCACATAGAACCTTCCTCAGTCCAAACGTTTAGATCTTTACTTTTTCATCACAAGTTAGAAATGAATTAATGCTGCTGGTTCCATCCTCACGCACTGAACCATGATGTTCCGACTGATCCAATAACAGCGGTTCTGTCTGGAAGCACGGTGGGCTGTGGAGCAACAAGCAGATGCTGCAGGTCCACTGATCTCAGTAAACCTTTGGACCGAACTTTTATTGATTAACCAGAGGTGTGCCTGTGTGAGTCAGAACCGATCCAGACCCACTGACAGCAGCATGATTGGGCGTTTGGGTGTTTGGACCAACAGGTCAGCTGGAAGTTCTGCAGGAGGTTTTCTGTTAAAATGGACTCATGTAGAAGAACCTTGCTGTGTAAACCTGCAGGGCAACATGTCAGGTTCGGTTTGATCCAGCCCATCTGTGGTCCTCTGAGTCAGTTCTGGTTCCGGTGTTTGGATCAGTTAGGATGTGTCGGTACATCCTGTGTACAGCTTATGGATCCCATCTTTTTCTTTTTGTGTTTTATTCAGGATGCTCCAGGGCCTGTTGAGCAACCTGGACCGGGACCGGCCCCTCATCCGGGTGCCCTTCACCATCTTCGCTGTGGCGACGGTTCTGCTCCCTCTGACGGGCCTCCTGGTCTGCCTCATCACCTCGCTGCTGTACCACTACGAGGACTCCACCTACACCCACTGTCAGGTGAAGATGAACATGAAGCAGGTCCCACACAGCTCAGCGGATCAGAGTCCGGCCCGGCCCGGCCCAGTCCAGTTTGGAAAACAGTGTCGGAAGTTTAATGGAGGAGTCCAGATTCCAGCGGCTCAGAGTCGGACCGAGTTTTATATATAACTATCTATCTAAACTCATAGTTTCATAATAAATACCTGCGTATAGCTGCTAGATTAACAGACGTACCTGGTAAAAGTATCTGCTCCCTCAGATCATCCAAGAAATAATATCAGACCAGCCACACCCAGGCCCGACCCGTAGAATCAAGAATCACTTCAGTCCAATTCAGCTCTATTTATATAGAGCCATTTCACAACACATGTCGTCTCAAGGCTCTTCATAAAGGGTTAGGAATGGTGCAGGTTGTTGGGGAGGTTAAACTACTGAGTGTTAGTTTGGCCATTTTAGAACGGGCTATGAGTAGGGCTACTAAGTATAATAATACACTGATAAAGTCTGTCCATCTAGAGCCCACTGATGGTCGTTGTTATACTAAAAACCACAAGGATTGGATCACCTCTCTCTGTCAGACTGATTATAACCACTGGAAAAGAGAAGGGGTCATACAGGTAGCAGAAATGGAGGGTTAAATCACTTAAACAGAACCTATCTGACAGCATGAAGTAGGCTGAAAGATCTAAAAAAAAAAAAAAGCAACATATCAGGTTCTGATCTAAGGAAATCCAGAGAACCATCATCCACATATGCAGAGAACATGGAACAGTGGAGAACCTTCTCCAGAATCACTCAAGGAGCTCATTAATGACCCATCCAGGAGGTCCTGGAAGAACCCAGAATAACATCTAAAGCTCTGCAGGCCTCACTGCCTCAGTTAAGGTCAGAGGTCATGACTCAACAATAAGAAACAGGCAAACATGGCCTACATGGGCGAGTTCCAAAACCAGAACCACTGCTGACCCAAAAGAACGCAAAGTTCCATTTCACATTTACAAAAAACATCCTAATGATCCCAAAGACTTCTGGGAAAATATTATGTGGACTGATGAGACAAGTGGACCTTTCTGGAAGGTATGGGTCCAGTTAGATTCAGTACAGAACTAACTCAGCATCCAGAAACAGAACACCATACCTACAGTCAAACATGGTGGTGGCAGCATGATGGTCTGGGGCACGTTGACATGAGGCAGGAGGAAGCTGGAATCTTTCAGGATGAAAGATGACATTTTTCCCTCTGAGACGGTCTGTTTTATTCACCTCTGAATGGATAGAAAATGAATTGCAGGGTTTGGAGTGGCCTAGTCAAAGTTTAGACTTAAATCTGATTGAGATGCTGTGGCAAGACCTTAAACAGGCCGATAAAACTGGACTAAAACGATTCAGCAGAGCGGGTCAGAATTTCAGGGATGTTAGACTCACCCAGACCTGCTATGTCTGCTGGAACCTGTGTGAAAGCCACCCTGAGAAACATCTCCTCTGTCTCTGTTCAGGTGTCCAACTACCTGCCGTCCATCAGCTCCGCCATCAGCCGCACCCCGGAGCTCTACATCTGGCGCAGCTGCATCGGCCTGCACTCGGCGCCGCGCTACCTGGTGGCCGTGGCCTACTTTAACTTCTACCGCGGCCGCTTCGCCGCCCGGCTGCCGGAGCTGCTGCTGAGCTGCCTGGCGCTCATCTGCAGCGTGGCGGAGAACACGGGCCTGGTGCTGCTGACCTACGTGGCCTCCACAGAAGCCTACAGTGAGTCTGCTGATGGAGATCCTGCACATCCCTGAAGTCCACAGCAGTTGTGGTCAGAGTTTAACCCGTTTGTCTGTTGGCAGAGGTTCATAAATACGGCTTCATCGTGTTCATCGCCTGCTCGCTGCTGCACATGCTCATTACATGCAGACTGTGGTATGTGATCAAGAGGCACTACGTCAGTCCAGAGGTAAACGGACCCCCACTGTCTCTGATGTCTGGAATGACTTGAAGTGACAGGTTAGAAGATGCTTCAGAAAGGGTCCAGCAGAGTCTCGCTGTTGGGTCAGTTTTATGAAATAAACAGTCGACAGATGTTCTCTCTTTAGCTTAAAGGCATGAAGGTTCCCCTTAAAGCAGCTGGATGAATGTTCCTCTCCATCAGCACAAAGAAAGGTTCTGTGAAGCTCAGGGTGGAAACGATGAAGATCATGAAACAACCAAAACTAAAATATAATGATAAAAGCTGCAGGTCTTCCATTGATCAGTGTGTCCACGTGGACTCAGGAGTCCATCAGATGGAGATCATGAATGTCCCTTTGGAAGCTGGATCTCAGCCATGAACTTCCTGTAGCTATCAATGAGGTTCTGACCTAGTTCTAGTATGTGACCAATCTTCTTTGAACCTGGTTGGGTTCCTGTTCAAACTCTGCTTTTAATCATGGTGGACAGATTGCTCCCAGTGTTGAGGTCACAGCTTCATGAAGACCATCCCAGAAACCTCATAATAGCCTGCTTTTTCCCTTAAACCCAGTTCTGATATGGTTCTGAAATCAATATCCTGTTGGACCACCCAACTGGGTCCATGTTTGAACAATCCAGGTAACAAACATCTCTGTCTTTGTCTCGTCTGACCATCAAACCTTTCTTCAGAATCTGGATCTGGATGGTCCAGATTCCAGTCCAGCTGGAAGGTGTTGATTCTGGAGCAGGAGCTTCCATCTGGATCAGCACCCCATCAGGCTATGTTGATGTTAAACTGGTTTCATTGTGGAAAGTTCATGGCGGGCCTGAACCACACTGGTTTCTGGGTTGTTCCTGAACATCTGAACCGGTTTCTGTTCATCTGAGGAGGACAGCTTGGATCCTCTTTGTTCTTCTGTAAAATAGTTTCAACTGATGATCTTCTGCAGATGTTTGGAAGAGACTTTCACAGCACTTCTCCTCCTCTGACCTTCAGAGTTCTTTGGACTTTCCCATAGTTCTGAGTGCTGATCGGTCCAGAGAGTTCTGTTTAACCAGTCCTTTATATGACAGGACCAGCTGAACTCAGTCAGGATCACTGACCAGAAGTTAACAGGCCTTGGCCTCGTCACCTTCAAACACCTTCTAGATCAGGGGTCCCCAACTAACATAGCAGGAGGTCCAATAGCAGGAGGTCCAAACACTTTGGGGTCTGAACATTTTAAATCAACTGACAGAAATATTTCCTTTCATTTTTATTCAACATTTAATTAACACCAGAGTTTTGTTCTGTAACTTCGGATCAAATATTCATCTGTCCATGAAACCATCAGCTGCACAGAAAAGTTCAATCCAATTTAGGCACCAATATTAAACGCTTTGAATGACTCAGTCTAGCTGGGTCAGAACATCTTGGTAGAACAGTTCTGCTCTCCTTGCGGCAGGCAGGGCTATTTGCTGAACCTTTTCTTTAAGTTGTTGTCCTTCTTTTCCATCTAAAAGTGTTTCTACCACAGCTTCCAGTCACCCTGTGATCTTCTCCCAGTCAGTGAACGGCTGGCTGTGTTTTCCTGAACTCCAGGTCTTCTCAGTGAACCCTCCATGCTCCCTGTGGAGCTGGAAGAGACGTGTTATCAGCCGTGTAGCTCCTCATGCTGTCCCTCACTTCATTTATTCTCCTTGTCCTACGGTCAGACCCAGGCTGATGGTTTTGGTTCTGTTTACTTGATAGGTCCAACTGAGTCAGAACATCCAGGCAGACTGGCCTAATATGACGGAAGCTTCTTTAAATGTGGGATTATCAGAGTCCACTTTACGTATTGTTGATGAAGCCGTCTTCACCCACATAGCTTCTTCTTTGTTGTTTTGTGGCGGTTCATAGACTACGATGTGGTGCGTTAGCGCCACCAGCTGGCTTGGAGTGTGGACCAGAATGTCTCTGACCTACGTAGCTGCCCGTTGTGCCTGATATAACATGTTTATATCTACATAGTAAATGAGAAAATGCTTTGCGGTCCGCGCAAAACCTGGGTCTGGATTTGGACCAGAGTCCTGGGTTTGGGGACCCCTGTTCCAGAACCTTCAGGAACAACCCATAACGATGAAGCTGAGTGTATGTAAACCTCTGACCCTGTGGGATCAGAGAAATAAATTTAAAATCTTTTCCTCAGTTTTTAGAAATTTCCTGCAGCTGGTTCTGGTTCATGAATGATCCGACCCTAGAAACAGAAAGGTTCTGATAAATCCACAAATTCCAACATTGATGTGACCTTCAGCCCATAAAGGGTTTGGCTGATTGGACAAGCTGCAGATGTTCCTCAGAATCAGAGTTTCTGGGTCAGAACAGAAACGATCCGATCAGGAATAAATCGTTCTGAGCTGCTGAGGCAGGAGAAAGATTCAGATGTTCATTTCTGATTCTTCTCCTCTCAGTATCTTCTCTGTCTGTGTTTCTGATCCAGGAGAAAACGTCCTTCCTGTGGAAGGTCCGCATCTTCCTGTTCAACATCAGCTGCTGCGCCGCCGCCGCCTACTTCTTCAGGCGCCACAACAAGTACTGCGAGACAGGAGGTGAGTCCTGCTGCTGCTGATCACACCACTGTTGTCCTCCTGAACGCGCTGACTCCTTCTGTTCCCGTCCTCCAGTCTACACCCTGTTTGCCTTCTTCGAGTACATGGTGGTCTTCTCCAACATGGCCTTCCACATGACGGCCTTCTGGGACTTTGGGAGCACTCAGGTGATGGTGGCCACGTTGCCGGAGGACAAAAGATACTGATCTTGGACCAGCTGGAGGGACAGCAGGGACGTGGACAAAGACTGATTCTGTTTTATTACTATAAGGTTCTGTTGTAAAACCTGGTTGAACTCACAGAACAAGGTCCAGGATCTTCTGACAGCTTTGAACACGGTTCAGTCACAGACAGAAACCCAACAACCTGTTCCAGTTCAGATGAACCATTTTTAACATCTTATAGACAGAACCATCTAACCAGAACTTTGAAGAGAACAGAAAATCTTCACGCTTCTGTGGAACATCTCCTGATGGGAACACCAAAATAAAGCCCTTCAGGATGTTCTGGATCCCACCGGTTCTGCTGGGAATTGTTTTCCAGATCAGAAGCAGAGGAAATGTCCTTCATCCTGTCCTGCAGGTCCTTCTGGTTCTGTTCCCAGAGACAAGAACGGTTCTGCACAATCAGCCACTCCACTCTTTAAACGGCCCGTTTTAGATCCAGTTCACATTGTGGCCGGGAAGATGTCCTGTAATGTTCTAGAGTGGTGAAGAACATTTCTTCTCAGAATCAGTCCTGATTCTGAGAGTCCAACTGAAGCTGCTGCAGGTGATGCTCAACATGCTGTTAAATTAGAAGCCCAGAGGGTTAACTGTTCTGGGCCATGAAACCGGGTCTGGGACGGGACGGGAACGTCTTTCCTGAAACATTCCAACCTTCTGTGTAGGTTTGTGTGGAGGAGGAGAATGATGAAGATTTCAGGTCAGATGGGATCCAATCAGGAAGAAGAACCATAAAGTGATGTTAATGCAACAGAACCGGTATCAGACGGGAATGAAAGGATGTTTTCTGATTTCCAGCTGAAGTGAATTTATTGGAATTTAATTTAAAAGGTGAAATAAATGAATTCTGCAAACAGAGAATTTATTGTTGTTTTTATTCCTGCAAATAAAAACCGAAAATCAAGTTTCTCCGAAAAGTAGAAAATGAAATCAGACCAATAAAAATGAAACATGTTCTGTACACCGTCTGCACTCAGCACAGGGTTACCATGGTGATTAAATCAGGTGTTGGTGCTGTTGGCAGTGTGGACCGGTACCAAGTCCTGGAAGATGAACTCAGCATCTCCATAAAGATGGTCAGCATGAAGAGCTCTAGAATGTTCTGGCTGATGGCTGCATTGACTGTGGACTTCAGAAAACCCAGTGGACCAGAATCAGCAGATTACAGTGCTCCACTATTCCTCACTGTGGAAAATTCACTCTGGGCCTCCAGCAGCTTGGACTGCAGCTCCTCTTCTGGATCCGTCCACCAAACTCTTGATTTTGCTTTACAATCCTGTGAAGGCTGCAGTTATCCCCGTTGCTGGTGCACCTCGTTACTATACGTTCTCCTTCCACTCAATTTTCTGTTAACATGATTAGATACAGCACTCTGGCCTTTTGTTGCTTCATATGTTTATTGGTCTGATGAATAATTAATTTTCAGAGAAACTGAACTGTTTGTTTTCATCTAAATCATCAGAAAGAAATATTTTAATAATCACTGAGTGGAAAAAATACGTGTTATTTTTTTTATGGATTTACTAAAATAAATGAACTTTTTAAAATATTCTAACTTGAGTTGCGTCTGTATTTTGGAAACTTCTAGTTTGGGTTTTTAGTAATTCCTCTTCACAGCAGGGGGCGCTGTTGCATAGAAACACAGTCAAAACGGAATACTGGCCGAACCGATGGCTCAGGTTCTTCTTGGACCAGTTTGGATGCACAGTTGTCCAGTGAACCAATCGGTCTTCATAGAGAACATTTCATTCATGATGAAGGAAACACAAAGTTTATTTTACAGCAGCTGGAACTAATAAAATAATGTTAAATTAGAAAGATCACCTGTGTGATGTCATCAGGTCTTGATCCAATCACACAACAGCCAAAAAAATCTAATATGAGAGAAAATACATTTAGATGAAGCCTCTTCCTGTCTTAGGAGGACAAGGCTGAAGACCCAGTTCAGGTAACCACAGCAATCAGTGAACATCCATCCGTCCATGTTCTATATCCGCTTCTTCTCTGCAGGGTGGAGCTGCTGCCACCCTCCTGCGGTCTACAGGCAAGAGGCGGGCTCCACCCTGGACAGGTCGCCAGTCCATCGCAGGGCAACATAGAGAAACACCCATTTACACCTAAAGGGTATCGTGTTTCTGGACTGTGGGAGGAAGCCGGAGTACCCAGAGTGAACCCACGTATGCACAGGGAGAACATGCCACCCAGGACCTTCTCGCTGTACGGCAGTGCTACCAACTGTGCCACCATGCAGCCCACGCACTAAAGGTCACCCAGTTAACTCACTGAGATTAATAAACTTGTTCCAGTTTGACCTCCTGGATCTTTATCCTCAGCTTTAGTGATTTGTGTGTTCCTGAGTGGGATCATGGTGCTTCTATGATCTGATTGTTCCATGAAGAGGTCCTTTCATCGTTTGGGGAAGTTATTTGCCTGCAGGTTATTTATTAAACTAACTTCCCTGCTCGACGTCATTTATCCAAACAACAAAACAGATTGAGATTCGACCAGTTAACAGAAAAACCTCAGCTGCTGTTTAGGGAACCTGCAGAGTGGAAGTTCTCAGAATAATAATGACACCAAAAGTTTCAACTTACTGTAAGGAAGCTTTTTATGCTGAAAGAAAGTTTAATTTTAGATCACAGTTTGAGATCATTTAAGTTTTGAATTAGAACATCAGAATCTTCTTTTAATAGTAGCTACATCTGGGTGCGGCGGAGGTGACGGCGTAGAGCGTTTGACCCATGCATGGAGGCCTTAGTCCTCAATGCGGCTGTCACGGGTTCTGGTCCAGGCCTGTTGACATTCGCTGCATGTCTTCCCCCTCTCTCCTCCCCATTTCCTGTCAGCTTACTGTCAGAAAATATAAGAAAAATAAAGGCCACTAGTGCCACAAAACAAAATAACAATAGTAGCTACATTTCATTTGTAAAATATACTGTGGGCTGAAATAAAATTCTTCTGATATACACTGCTCAAAAAAATAAAGGGAACACTTAAACAACACAATATACCTCCAAGTAAATCAAACTTCTGTGAAATCAAATCAGGTAGTGCAGCTCATCCAGGATGGCACATCAATGCGAGCTGTGGCAAGAAGGTTTGCTGTGTCTGTCAGCGTAGTGTCCAGAGCCTGGAGGCACTACAGGAGACAGGCCAGTACACCAGGAGACGTGGAGGGAGGCCGTAGGAGGGCAACAACCCAGCAGCAGGACCGCTACCTCCGCCTTTGTGCAAGGAGGAACAGGAGGAGCACTGCCAGAGCCCTGCAAAATGACCTCCAGCAGGCCACAAATGTGCATGTGTCTGCACAAACGATTAGAAACCGACTCCATGAGGATGGTATGAGGGGGTTGTGCTCACAGCCCAACACCGTGCAGGACGCTTGGCCTTTGCCAGAGAACACCAGGATTGGCAAATTCACCACTGGCGCCCTGTGCTCTTCACAGATGAAAGCAGGTTCACACTGAGGACATGTGACAGACGTGACAGAGTCTGGAGACACCGTGGAGAGCGATCTGCTGCCTGCAACATCCTTCAGCATGACCGGTTTGGCAGTGGGTCAGTAATGGTGTGGGGTGTCGTTTCCCTCCATGTGCTCACCAGAGGTAGCCTGACTGCCATTAGGTACCAAGATGAGATCCTCAGACCCCTTGTGAGACCATATGCTGGTGCGGTTGGCCCTGGGTTCCTCCTAATGCAGGACAATGCTAGACCTCATGTGGCTGGAGTGTGTCAGCAGTTCCTGCAAGATGAAGACATTGAAGCTATGGACTGGCCCGCCCGTTCCCCAGACCTGAATCCGATTGAGCACATCTGGGACATCATGTCTCGCTCCATCCACCAATGTCACGTTGCACCACAGACTGTCCAGGAGTTGGAGGATGCTTTAGTCCAGGTCTGGGAGGAGATCCCTCAGGAGACCATCCGCCGTCTCATCAGGAGCATGCCCAGGCGCTCTAGGGAGGTCATACAGGCACGTGGAGGCCACACACAATACTGAGCCTCATTTTGACTTGTTTTAAGGACATTACATCAAAGCTGGATCAGCCTGTAGTGTGTTTTTCCACTTTAATTTTGTGTGTGACTCCAAATCCAGGCCTCAGTTGGTTAATAAATCTGATGTTCATTGATGATTTTTGTGTGATTTTGTTGTCAGCACATTCAACTTTGTACAGAACAAAGTATTCAATGAGAATATTTCATTTATTCAGATCTAGGATGTGTTATTTGAGCAGTCTGCTCTGATCTGGAAAAGTGCCACTTTTTTAGGCAGGAACCAGAATCTGTTGTGATTAGAAGGTCCAATAATTAGTTACTTGGCTGGTTAATTGTGATGTTTCAAACCCTCTCTCTGTCATCTCAGTCGTTGTGTCCTTGGGCAAGACACTTGCCTGCTGATGGTGATTGCCGATTGTATGGCAACCTCACAGGCAGCTGTGGCTACAATGTCAGTGTGTGAATGACTGAATGTAGTGTGGAGAGTTGGGGTCTCTGGGGACTTGATAAAGCGCTATACAAGTGCAGACCATTTACCATTTACCTTTCTCCTTCAACCCTTCCAAACAGCCACACTGGTTTAGTGTCATGACCTTTAACCTGCTAACTGATGCATGTAGAGTCTGAGATGGAGCTCTTGGGTTTTTGGTCGTTTCTCTGAGCGTCATGCTCTGATCTTAGGCTGAATCTGCTGGGACGTCCACTCCTGGGGAGATTGGCAGCTGTCTGAGATGTTTTCCTCTTGGGAATAATGTTTCTCTCTGGAGAATGATGGACTTCAGATGGTTTGGGGATGACCTTTGAATCCTTCCCAGGTTGATGGGCAGCAACTGCTGCTGTTCTAGAATCATTGTTGATGTATTTACACCCTGGCATTGTGCTAACACACACTTACTCCTGAGCATCAAATCCTGCTGTGACAGAAGACTTCACACTGATGATGATCAGTTAATTAATGCATCTGAAGCATCTGCCTCGGGGTGTACTTTCTCTTTACCCCAGGACAAACAATGATGTCAGCAGCTAGCTTAGAGGAAATGATTGAAATAAAATGCAGCAGCCATTCAATGTATGAAACGTGTTTTTATTGTATTTTCCACTTAAATAAAATGTAAATTACTTCACCAATAAAAACAATCAGATTATCAATAAAAATTTAACAGAAGATGGAATCTGATGATGAATATAAAGTGGTGGAGCTGGTTTCAGGTTTCTAACTTGCTAGCAGCTTAGCTAAAAATAAAACAACCTGCAGAAACATCGAGTTTGACATGACATTTTTCTCATATTTTACATTATGGATTCAAACAATGCACTAATTTGTCAAAGTGAAAGCAGGTAACAGAGTTTTCTTGGTTGTAGTTTAGATGTTAGCATTTAGCTCAGGTAGCATTTTCTGCACTAATCTTTTAGCTTCAGATGTTTTCCTCACAGACTGAAAGTTTTGATTGCTGCTGTTGTTTTTCTGCAGCTGGATGGTTTCATGTTGAAACTTGTTCACAGGAAAATTTATCAGGGAAGCTTTTGCAGTAGTTTATGTTGCATCTTTGTTTTTATTCAGGATTTCCCTTCAGAAACACCCGTCGTACGTCTGCAGCTTCAACCGACTGCTTTTTAAATGTGAAAACAGTGACAGCACCTTGTTTTCAGTTAGGTCTTAAAAACCTGATCAAACTAAATGTTTCCCAGTAAATGATCTTCTGTGTGTGAATGCAGGACAAAGCTGGTTTAAATGGTTGCATCATTTAAGGAGCATCATGTAAACAGTGTTTTTGAGTGCAGTTAAATTCTCAGTGTAGATGCGAACCCTGTCTATAACTGTTTCTGCTGTTACTGGTGCTGGACTCCACCAGAACTGCTTCTAGAACCTCAGCCTGAATCACATCACAAGTTCAGGCAAACCTCAGAGGATAGGTGCTCCACCAGGCTCTGTAGTCACTGGTTTCACTGGCGCTTTAATGGTTCCATGGACGTTTGTAACTAGTATAAAGTCTTCATCAGAAGGTCCACGCTAATCTGAATGAAAAACTGTTGTTCAGAGGATAATTTTGGACCAATAAATCTGCTGTTTGTGAAACCAAAACTAAAATTTAAAGCAATTTTTTTCTATTGCCAGAGATCAACCATTCTGTTCAGTTAGGATTCGTATCAAAGCTTCGCTTTATGCAGCATCTCAGCCCAGAGTGGTGATATCTAAGGACGTTCTGCACGTGCTCAGACGGCTCTGGTTGAGTCTGATCCGATCAAGGATCAGAACAGAGTTACACACCTTTCCAACCACAGCCGTTTGCTTTGCATCAGAAGTTGTGGAAAACTTTTAATCTCACTCTTAAATCTGCTCTTTTCTAATTACAGGATGAAAATCTAATGAAAAAAAAGAAAAACGTAAAAATATTTTTCAGAGCAGTCTCTCAGACAGAGGAGCTCGATCCCATCGTTGGCTCACAGCAGGACGCAGGGCTTCTTGGTGGTGGTGGGCTGCGGGTTCAGGTAGGACCTCACGGCCTCGGCGAACACCTCCTTGATGCCATCCTGGTTCAGAGCCGAACACTCCATGTAGCGCACGGCCTGGATCTGCTTGGCGAGGTTCATGCCCTGCTGGTTGGTGATGGGTACCTGGTTCTGCTCCTTGAGCTTCCTCTGGATCTCACTGTCGTTCCGGAGGTCGCTCTTCGTGCCGACCAGGAGGATGGGAACGCTGGGACAGTGGTGGGACACCTGGAGAGGAAACCAAAGACAATTTTTTATTAAAGATATCTTACCCTGTTCACTTTTTCTAGGTGTATAGCCAGGAGTGCTGCTGGAAATGAAGCTTTTCTGTGTTGCACAAGATGTGGAGGTAAAGTCCAGACCCAGACCTGTGAAAACGTATTTACCCCCTTCCACATTTCTTTGTTGAAGGAGCAGACTAGAAGATCAAACCAAGGCTAGCACATCACATGTCATCAGAAGGTTCTTTTATGCATCCATCTCATGCTTTATTTAGATATAAATTTAGCTTTTGTCCACCATCATCGTGACAAAATGCAAATGACTTCCTGTAATCTCTGTTTCCAGACCATCTGCCCTTCATCTCCTTTTCTGGACTGTGAATCACATTATACACTGTAGCTGTGTTGGGAAGTGTGTGCCCTCTGACCTCTGGGTGCCACTTGTGTTTGACGTTCTCGTAGGAGGCGGGGCTTGAGATGGAGAAACAGATGATGAAGACGTTGGTCTGTGGGTAGGACAGCGTCCTCAGCCGGTCGTACTCTTCCTGACCCGCCGTGTCCCACAGGTTCAGACTGATGATCCTTCCGTCCACCGTCACCTGAACACCACAGGTAGAGACACACAGGTAAACACACACACCTTTCAGGTGATGGACCTCTCTCTCACATCCTGTAATCCAAGACTGGACTGTTGTCACTGACACAACCAAGCTCTGGATTTACTGGTCCATCTACATTCCAATGATCTATAGTCCTGAGGCACACAATAAAGGAGATCCTGGATAGAAGCATCTAAAATGAGCTTCCTGTGTAGGACAGCCGGGCTCTGCCTCAAAGATAAGAAGAAGAGCTTGATGCAGAGCTGCTGCTCCTCCATATAGAAAGGAGTCCTCTGAAGTGAGTCAGGATGCCTTCTGGATGCCTCCGAGTGGAGATTTTACAGGCAGATCCCACTGTGAGGAGACCCAGGACGCCCTGTAAGATCACTGCAGCTTTCCTTGCCATTTGGGCATCAGGAGGTGGACCAGATCTCCTCTATCTGAGTCAAGACTCTACATCAATGATGTCCTCCACATCCGTCATGTATATTTTATATAAATGTCTTGTTTTTTCTCCTTCATTTAAAACCTTGTGTCCTTTGTTTTTTAGCAGATGTTCGATTCTTACGGGAGGATTGTGACAAAACAGGGTAAAATATTGTCTTTCCTATTTCAACAATATATTGGGGGCCTAAAGGAAAAGGAAAGTCCATCCTGAATGCACCATAAGCCCCCCGGTTTAGCCGTGGTGCGTTTAAGGACCCACCTGGCTGCTGTAGTTGTCGAACACGGTGGGAATGTACTCTTTGGGAAAGGCTCCAGTGGTGTAGGAGATGAGGAGACAGGTCTTCCCCACGGCGCCGTCGCCCACTACCACACACTTTACGGTCTGCATGATGGAGTCGTGGAGCCGTCAGAAACCTGCAGGCAGAACAGAGAACAGGGTGGGGCTCAGCAAGCGGGCTGGGAGGAGGCTTCAGCTCACAGATGATCTTCATGCTGCTTCACTGATCTGCTCACAGTTATTTTTACATCACTTGTTTATCTCACAGCTCACTTCCTATTTTCTGCAGAGCTAAAGTCTTAATGCAGAAACACAGCAGATAAACCAGCAGATCAGACAGCCTCCAGCTGCTCTGAGAGGTTTCAGGATTGTTTTCTGTCTCTTTGTTTGGTTTACATCTGTGTTAATCATGTTCTTTATTCTCTATTAGACCATTTCCGGCCAGGTTATGTTACCATGGCGTTATTTAGTGTCCGTTTCAGCTCAGTGTCTGAAAGTTTCAGATCTCTGTGGGTCAACAGTGCCCAGTTCCAGTCCTGGAGAGCTGCTTCCTTGCAGCTTTTAGATGCATCCCTGCTCCAGCAGACCTGATCCTAATGACCAATGATGCTAATGCGGGAGTTTGGTTCAGGTGTGTTGGGGCAGGGACGCATCTCCAGGACTGGACTTGGGCGGCCATGATAACTGACTAATTGTCATCATGTGTGTCTTCATGGTTGCTTCTGTTTCAGGTATAATTTATGTTGAGTCTCATATTGTGTGTATATCAGTATGTTTATGACTTTGTCGTCACATTTTGTCATTTTGGGGTAGAACTTTGTCTGTTTAAGCTGGTTTTGAAGGTCTTTATTTTGTGTTATGTCTTTTTAGTGTTATTAGGATTCCATTTTCCCTCTTTATTTGTTATTATCTACATATTTCTGCTTCGTCGGTTTAATTTCCCGTCCTGTCTGCAGACACGTTTGAAGGAGTTTACCTTCAGAGGGTCTTCTCCTGGTGAAGTCTTGGTGGTGTCTGCAGCTCTCTGAGATGCTTCAGGTTCCTCTGTAGGACACAGTTTGCTCAGAAACACATGACGTCCATGTTCTGCCTGCAGGACGGCGGGGGGGTCAGTATTTGTGTTTATGGAAATGATTCCTGCAAAAGGAAACGGTATCTAAACAAAGCAGAGATGTTATCCTGCTCTTCCACACACACATTTGCATAGTAGCTTGAATATATTAGAGTTTTACAGCTGAAACACACACACAGTGGGCCCACAGAGACAAAGCTGAAGTGTGTTGTAAGGCGTACAGGAACGGGTCTGACTAACAGATAAAGGAAGAAGTTTTGAAATTCTGTTTCATTGTTTCTCTCCGACCCACTTGTCTTTTAGGGTCCATAAACCAGGAATTCTACTCAGGTCCAAAGGTTCAAGTTGTATGTGAGAGTTCTTGCATTTGGACCAGTCACAACTCAGGTTAAATGAAAGGGCCAAAGAATGTCCAGCTGTGTGAAATGCATTGAGATGGCAGGGTGACATCAAAAACATCAGCTGATGTTCTGACCCGAAGTTCTGATCTAAGACAAGCTTACGGGTCAGTTTGATGTTTAATAAAAAATGAAGAAAACCTTCAAAGCACTGAGCAGAAATCTTGAGGAACTGAAGCAACAATGGAAAGAAGAGTGGACCAAAGTTCCTCTGCTGTCATGTAAAAGACTAAGTCACACAGAAAACCCGCTCAGAGGTTCTGCTACGGAGGATGGGTTCTGAAAGCTGCTGAATGAGGTCCTACAGGCTACTGAATGAAGTTCTACAGGCTGCTGAATGAGATCTTACAGACTGCTGAATGAGGTCCTACAGGCTGCTGAATGAAGTTCTACAGGCTGTTGAATGAGGTTCTACAGGCTGTTGAATGAGGTCCTACGGCTGCTGAATGAGGTCCTACAGGCTGTTGAATGAGGTTCTACAGGCTGTTGAATGAGGTTCTACAGACTGTTGAATGAGGTCCTACGGGCTGCTGAATGAGGTCCTACAGGCTGTTGAATGAGGTTCTACAGACTGTTGAATGAGGTCCTACAGACTGCTGAATGAGGTCCTACAGGCTGTTGAATGAGGTCCTACAGGCTGTTGAATGAGGTCCTACGGCTGCTGAATGAGGTCCTACAGGCTGTTGAATGAGGTCCTACAGGCTGTTGAATGAGGTCCTACAGGCTGTTGAATGAGGTCCTACAGACTGCTGAATGAGGTCCTACAGGCTGTTGAATGAGGTCCTACAGGCTGTTGAATGAGGTCCTACAGGCTGTTGAATGAGGTCCTACAGGCTGTTGAATGAGGTCCAACAGGCTGCTGAATGAGGTCCTACAGGGCACTGAAGGAGGTCCTACAGAATACTGAATGAGGTTCTACAGGCTGTTGAATGAGGTCCTACAGACTGTTGAATGAGGTCCTACAGGCTGTTGAATGAGGTTCTACAGACTGTTGAATGAGGTCCTACGGGCTGCTGAATGAGGTCCTACAGGCTGTTGAATGAGGTTCTACAGACTGTTGAATGAGGTCCTACAGACTGCTGAATGAGGTCCTACAGGCTGCTGAATGAAGTTCTACAGGCTGTTGAATGAGGTCCTACGGCTGCTGAATGAGGTCCTACAGGCTGTTGAATGAGGTCCTACAGGCTGTTGAATGAGGTCCTACAGGCTGTTGAATGAGGTCCTACAGACTGCTGAATGAGGTCCTACAGGCTGTTGAATGAGGTCCTACAGGCTGTTGAATTAGGTCCTACAGGCTGTTGAATGAGGTCCTACAGACTGCTGAATGAGGTCCTACAGGCTGCTGAATGAGGTCCTACAGGGCACTGAAGGAGGTCCTACAGAATACTGAATGAGGTTCTACAGGCTGTTGAATGAGGTCCTACAGACTGTTGAATGAGGTCCAACAGGCTGCTGAATGAGGTCCTACAGGGCACTGAAGGAGGTCCTACAGAATACTGAATGAGGTCCTACAGGCTGTTGAATGAGGTCCTACAGGCTGTTGAATGAGGTTCTACAGGCTGTTGAATGAGGTTCTACAGGCTGTTGAATGAGGTCCTACCGACTGTTGAATGAGGTCCTACCGGCTGTTGAATGAGGTCCTACCGGCTGTTGAATGAGGTTCTACAGGCTACTGAATGAGGTCCTACAGGCTGGTGAATGAGGTCCTACAGGCTACCGAATGAGGTCCTACAGGCTGTTGAATGAGGTCCTACAGGCTACTGAAGGAGGTTCTACAGGCTGCTGAATGAGGTCCTACCGACTGATGAATGAGGTCCTACAGGCCTCTGAACGAGGTCCTACAAGCTGCTGAATGACGTCCTACAGGCTACCGAATGAGGTCCTACAGGCTGTTGAATGAGGTCCTACAGGCTACTGAAGGAGGTTCTACAGGCTGCTGAATGAGGTCCTACCGACTGATGAATTAGGTCCTACAGGCTTCTGAACGAGGTCCTACAAGCTGCTGAATGACTTTCTACAGGGTGTTGAATGAGGTCCAACAGGCTGCTGAATGAGGTTCTACAGGCTGTTGGATGAGGTTCTACATGCTGCTGAATGAGGTTCTACAGGCTGTTGAATGAGGTTCTACAGGCTGTTGAATGAGGTCCTACCGACTGTTGAATAAGGTCCTACCGGCTGTTGAATGAGGTCCTACCGGCTGTTGAATGAGGTTCTACAGGCTGTTGAATGAGGTCCTACCGGCTGTTGAATGAGGTCCTACCGGCTGTTGAATGAGGTCCTACCGGCTGTTGAATGAGGTCCTACCGGCTGTTGAATGAGGTTCTACAGGCTGTTGAATGAGGTCCTACCGGCTGTTGAATGAGGTTCTACAGGCTGTTGAATGAGGTCCTACAGGTTGCTGAAGGAGGTCCTACAGGCTCCTGAATGAAGTCCTACAGGCTGTTGAATGAGGTCCTACAGGGCACTGAATGAGGTCCTACAGAATACTGAATGAGGTCCTACAGGCTGTTGAATGAGGTCCTACAGGCTGTTGAATGAGGTCCTACCGACTGTTGAATGAGGTCCTACCGGCTGTTGAATGAGGTTCTACAGGCTGTTGAATGAGGTCCTACAGGTTGCTGAAGGAGGTCCTACAGGCTCCTGAATGAGGTCCTACCGGCTGCTGAATGAGGTTCTACAGGCTGTTGAATGAGGTTCTACAGGCTGTTGAATGAGGTCCTACAGGCTGTTGAATGAGGTCCTACAGGCTGTTGAATGAGGTCCTACAGGCTGCTGAATGAGGTCCTACAGGCTTCTGAATGAGGTCCTACAGGCTGCTGAATGAAGTTCTACAGGCTGTTGAATGAGGTCCTACAGGCTGTTGAATGAGGTTCTACAGGCTGTTGAATGAGGTCCAACAGGCTGTTGAATGAGGTCCTACAGGCTGTTGAATGAGGTCCTACAGGCTGTTGAATGAGGTCCTACAGGCTGTTGAATGAGGTCCTACAGGCTGTTGAAAGAGGTTCTACAGGCTGTTGAATGAGGTTCTACAGGCTGTTGAATGAGGTCCTACAGGCTGTTGAATGAGGTCCTACAGGCTGTTGAATGAGGTCCAACAGGTTGTTGAATGAGGTCCTACAGGCTGTTGAATGAGGTCCTACAGGCTGTTGAGTGAGGTCCTACAGGCTGTTGAGTGAGGTCCTACAGGCTACTGAATGAGGTTCTACAGGCTGTTTTAATAGGTCCTACAGGCTGCTGAATGAGGTCCTACAGGCTGTTGAGTGAGGTCCTACAGGCTGTTGAATGAGGTCCTACAGGCTGTTGAATGAGGTCCTACAGGCTGTTGAGTGAGGTCCTACAGGCTGTTGAGTGAGGTCCTACAGGCTGTTGAGTGAGGTCCTACAGGCTGTTGAATGAGGTCCTACAGGCTACTGAATGAGGTTCTACAGGCTGTTGAATGAGGTCCTACAGGCTGCTGAATGAGGTCCTACAGGCTGTTGAATGAGGTCCTACAGGCTACTGAATGAGGTCCTACAGGCTGTTGAATGAGGTTCTACAGGCTGTTGAATGAGGTCCTACAGGCTGTTGAATGAGGTCCTACAGGCTGCTGAACGAGGTCCTACAGGCTGTTGAGTGAGGTCCTATAGGCTGTTGAATGAGGTCCTACAGGCTGTTGAATGAGGTCCTACAGGCTGTTGAATAAGGTTCTACAGGCTGTTGAATGAGGTCCTACAGACTGTTGAATGAGGTCCTACAGGCTGTTGAATGTGTTTCTACGGGCCGTTGGATCTGACGTAGTTTTTCAGGCCCATAACTTTGATTTCATTTAGTTTTTCTGCTTTATTTTCTTCTCACAGTCGGAGTTTTCTGTTTTTTTGTAGTTAAGTTGAGCTGCAACATGAACCTGGGTTTGTGTCCAGATGTGTGATCATGATCGAGGCCCAGACTCTGGGGACTGTGACCCCACCCTACTTCTTCTCTCTGGGTCAGCTCAGCTCACAGCTTTTCTGCACATTCTTCTCTGACTGCTCAGATACGTTGCAGCGAGCAAGACCCTGATCTGTGACCTTCATCTGGCCACAGGACTCCTTCACACGCTCCCAACACAAAGTCAACCTGATGTTTTCATGAGTCTCAGAGCTCCACCAGGGGCATGAATCTACACCCCAGCTCTGAGAGGACAGTTCCTGTGTCAAACGCATTAAGTCTGAAAAGTCTCTTCAGGCCTTTTATATTTAATAACAGTCATCTTCTCACATTAGCAGCTCTGGAGACTAATGAAACATTTCTGAGCTGGTTTCAGTCTGACAGGGAAACTTGCTGCACAAAGTTGCATAAAGGAGTCTAATCTGGAAACTGATGAGTCACTGAGCTCAATTTAGCGTTAAGTCACTTCAGACAAAAAGTGTTTTTGTTTAATTGGATTCAGCAGTTTGTTCTTGCAGCAGTTTTTTTTTACCAACCCTCTTTAGGTTTTCCTTTCACAAAACTTTCTGAAACTGTGTCAGCCCAGAATTGCAGCCCAGGTGTGGTTTTAAAACCACGTTAAGCAACCAATAAAAGGTAAATGAGTCATCAGACAAAGAGTTGATTTCTGCCTGTAGGTAAATACACCATAAAACTGCTGATGACTTTTTTAGAACAGCAAATAATTATGAGCACATTTTAACTTCCTGTTTAGAAGTTCAGTGAAACCAGTGAGATGATAAAGTGGAAGTTGGGCAGAACAGAAGATGAGCTGAATAAATGCTTCCTAGGCTGGAGAAGGTTCTCTGAACAACCAGCCTCAGAATGAAGAGGCTCCAATTTAAAACCAAAAGCATCACTTAGAGAACATTTCTGGAAAACAACTCCAATTAAAATTTCCTCTTTGAGCTGCCTGGACCTGGACCTTCATAAACCTCCAATCCAGATGCAGACTTCCTGTGAACCATAAGCCTTGATGAAGAGGAATCCACTGGGGTCTGGATATACCCCAGGAACAGAGAAGAAGGTGTGGAGCATGTTCATAAAGCCACCGCAGTGGGGCTATGACATCATTTGGGGTCATAAAGGGTTTTAAGATGTTGTGGAAAAATATCAGTTCTGGGCTCCTGGAGCAGCGTTTCCATGTTACAAAGTGAAAACACCACCCACATCCATGCCTCGTTACTGCCCAGTTCCACCAAAGGTCCATCATCACACCAAACCAGTTCAGTTGATGTTCTTGTATAATGGGCAGAACTGGTTTGCCCCACATGTCCTGTAGATTGAATGCTACCATCTATCTATCTCTGTCATCTACACCTACTTATCTACTTCACCTTGCAGGGCGGGGGTTGCCTGGACAGGTCTCCAGTCCATCACAGGAAAACCAACCATGCACGCAGGCTCGTACCTAAGGGCAACTCAGAGAGACCAGTTCACCTAACAGTCATGTTTTTGGACTGTGGTAGGAAGCCGGAGAACCAGGGGAGAACCCACGCATTCATGGGGGAACATGCAACTCCATTCAGAAAGGCTGCTGGCTGGGATTCAAACCCAGGGCCTTCTTTCTTCAAGGCAACATTGTTACTAATTGCTCCATCGTGCAGCCATTGACAGCTTCCTGTGATGCTATTCTTTGACCATCAGGTGGCGCTCTTACAGATCCCAGATCTGATTAGACTACAGTTTTACCAAATGAGAGATTATAATGCAGTTCAGTCTGCAGAGCATCATAAACAGAACTGATTTTCAGGGTAGTCTGAGACGGCAGATCATCATCTGTTAAAGCGGTGACAGTTAAACATTTCAGATAAAACCTGCAGAAACAAGGAAGAGTGGAAAGGTTCACATGTTGAAACAATGCCACCAAAGGAAGCTTTGAGTAAAACAATGTTGCCATGGTTACATGTTGACATAGAAACTGCAACCTTCAGAAAGGATTGCGCCAACTGCATATCAATGTATGAATGTGGCTCTAGTGTAAAGCACGTTGATTCAGGGTTGATGTATAAGTGGTCCCTGAATCCCCATATAGGTGGCCTGCAGAGACTCTGCAGCTCCTCACAACCAAAACCTTCATGAGATGTTTGGTTCCAACATTAAACCACATCAGTAGACCCCACATGTTGGGTCACTACAGTATCCAACTACTCGGTTCCAATAAAACCCACAATGTTCTCCAGGAACTACCAAATAACAGAACCAACCCACTCCTGATACCGCCACTTAGGCCCCTGGTGGCCAGTTATGTGCCATGTTTTTGTAGACTGAATAATTTACTGTAGATCTCCATCGCTGGTCTACATGAGGACCAAATTACTTCCAACTCAGACCATCCCTTCTCTGAGTACATACTCTTTCATATCGGAAGAGGGCCTTTGAAAGTTTCCCACCACCACGTTCCAACCACATTTATGTGACAGAACTAAACAAAGCATTATTTTAAAGAAGAAGGGAAATTATTCATTGGTTTATATGGTAGATTTTCTTCCAGTAAAACCAGTAAAGTGTGGAGTGTATCTGTATTCAGCCCCCCTGAGTCAGTACTCTGTAGAACCACCTTTGGCTGCAGGTCCAACTTTGAACATCTACTGACTCAGAGTTTTACCCATCCTTCTTTGTAAAACAGCTCCAGCTCAGTCAGATTGGATGGAGAAAATCTGCAAACATCAGTTTTCAAGTCTTGCTACAGATTCTCAGTCGGATTTAGGTTTGTACCTTGACTAGGCCATTCTAACCTATGAATAAGCACTTATCTAACCCACCCCACTGTAGCTCTGGCTGGATGTTCAGGGTGGTTGTCGTGCTAGGAGGTGAACCTCCACCCCAGTCTCGGGTCTTCTGCAGCCTCTAACAGGTTTTCTTCTAGGATTCTCCTGAATTTAGCTCCATCCCAGCTTCCCTGTTCCTGCTAAAGAGCATTCCCACAGCATAATACTGCCACCACTATGTTCCACTATGGGAATGGTGTGTTTAAGGTGATGTGGAGTGTTGATTTTCCTTCACACATAGCAGAATCTTCTCCACAACCTTCTCCCTGACCTGTCTGCCATGTTCCTTGTGTTCTCTAATGTTCTCTAACAAACCTCTGAGGCCAGAAACAGAGCCAGTGCTAAAATGAGTCAAGATACTAGACTAATTATGTTCCTGTGTTTGTTTAATTTCTTCATCCTTTAATTGGAATCTTTGATTGGGAGGAAGTGGCAAAAATTTGAGAAGATGTTTCCAGTCAGTTTATTTTGTAACACGGGGAGAAATAAATCCGTTCCCGTTCTGTGTACATATTAAAAACCATTCTCTGCTATTTTCAGTCCCAACTGCTGGAACTGCATTTTTCACTGAAACTCCAGTCTAAAAACAGAACCTGAGTGGGAACAATCGGACCGTGGGAGGAATAAAAAGAGGAAGAAGAGTCGACCTGCTGCGACCGACTCTATAAGCTGACACACACGTTTTGTTTTACGACAGAATCCCAGAACACTAAAACACAGCAGGTTCCCGACTGAAACACTGCAAAGACTTATGGGTAATGTAGTGTACCCTCAACTGCTCGTTAACATAATCAGCCAATCATCTGGCAGAAGCTCAATCATTTATTCATCTAGACGTGATTAAGATGACCTGCTGAAGTTCAAATTGAGCATCAGAATGGAGAAGAAAGGGGAGCTAACTGGCTTTGAACGTATCATGGTTTTTGATACCAGACGGGCTGGTCTGAATATATCAGAACCTGCTGATCTACTGGGGTTTTCACCCACAACCATCCCTCATGTTGACAGAATGATCTGAGTGGATGAAGATGCCTTTTAGATCTCAGAGCAAAACAAGCCAACTTCTTCCTGATGAAAGAAAGGCAGCAGGAGCTCAAATAACCGCTGGTTCCAACCAAGGTGTGCAGAACACCCTCTCTGAATGTACAACATGTGGAACCTTGAAGCAGATGGGCTACAGCAGCAGAAGACCACACCAGGAACCATTTCTGTCAGCTATAATTAGGAGCTGAGATCCTAGACTTACCAAAACTGGACCAGAACAGATTGCACAAACATTGCCTAGTCTGACAAGTCTCAGTTTCAGCTGCAATGTTCAGATGGTCGGGTCAGAATTTGGTGGAAACAACATGAAAGCTTGGATCTATTCTGCCTCGGATCAGCGGTTCAGGAAGATGGTGTTGGAAATATTTTTTTAGCACACTTCTGGTTATTTCATAGTTTAAACCCCGCAGCCTCCTTGGCCATTGTTGCTGACCATCTCCCTCCCCTTATGACCACAGTGGACCCATCCTCTGATTGTTACTTCTAGCAGGATGATGATCCATATCTCAAAGCTCAGATCATCTCCAACTGGTTTCTTGAACTGACAAAAAGTCCCCAAAGATCTCAGTCCAACAGAACAGTTTTTTGATGTGGTGGAACAGGAAGTTCTCATCATGGATGCTCATGATCTGCGGTCCATATGGACCAAAATGTTTTGGACGCCTTGCTGAATTAATGCAGTTCTGAGGCAAAAATTTGGCCCAACCCAGTACTAGCAAGGTGTACCTAATAAAGTGGCAAATGTGTGTAAATCTTTTCACTAACAGAATAAAATCTGCATAACTCAATGAGATACATGGAGATGATTTCCCTCAGTCCAACCTCCCTCTGGCAGAAGATAAAATTTCTTCTTCAGCACCAAAACCAAACCCAGTGACAGCCCAGAGGTTGGGAGCTCTGGTTTTGTTAGGATCACTCAATGGTTATGCAATGGCGTTCTGGACGCCTCCTTCTGATTTTCATTTTCATCACATCTCAGTCCTTTAATACATTTAATACCGTCGATTTCAGGAACCAACCGACCACTCTGCTTTCATCGTGTCAGCTGCCTTCTTCTTTCTCTGCAGTTCTATTTTATTCTGCAGCCTCAGAGGCGTCTCCTGACCAAACAGAGGAACTGACAACCCGCAGCTGAACAACAGAGAGGAAGGGTTCTAAAAGTGGAGTCGACACATTTGCAGAAGGTTCTGACAGCTGAGCGGCAGCAGCTGTACGGGAAGATGAAGAACCAGAAGATTTCAGGACATGTTGGGCAACGCAGAAAACTGTTACTGTATGAAAACTGAATTCTCCCTGAAGCATCTAGTCAATGGAGCAATCCTTCAAACAGATGGATCACAGCAGCTCAGAAACACCAAACGGGGTTTGGATCAAACCAGAGAACCAACCTTCATCATCTACTCTCCTTACTGAGCAGCTGCAGGGAACTCAGCAGGTTAAAATGGGTCTTAATCTGTAACAGATGTTCATCCAGAAAAATTCTGTTCATACTGATGAAATCTGACGAGTCCAAAAGCCTCTGAGCCTGCCCCCTGACAGAGGCCACTGGACGAGGAGGAACCTTCTGCACCAAAATCATAACAGGAAGGGTTTGCCCAACACGTCTTCATTCTGCAGCGGCAAAGTGTGAACAAAAAGTTGGTTTCTGTGACCCAGTCAGCTGGGTCACAGAAAATGCTTTAACAAACCTGGTGGTGTTCGTTCAGAACCTCCTGCACCAACCATCAATAACCTCCTTCGCTTTTAATTGATCCTATATGACGACATCATAGAAAGTCCTTTTGGTTCTGGACCAAATGTCTAAACACTCTGGAATCTGAGGCTAAAGCAGGACTTTAACATCCAGCAGAACCATGGAAACACAGAGCTGAAACACCTAAAGCTATAAACCCAAAACAATGATCCAAACTGTGGGGCTAAACACGATCAGACTGAATCAGAACCAAAAACTCCTGACAGCAGGAGACCTAAACACTGAAAAACCCAAACTAGAGCCTGAAGATCCAAATTGTGGGACTAAACTGGGACTAAAACATCCATCACAGAAAACTAAACCAGGTCCAAATAAACTAAAGTTAGAACTTAGAATAGTAGATCAGGATCCGTTATTGGGCCAAAGCAAAAAGGAGTCTAACATCCAACAATATCAAGACAAACTGGATTGAAACACCATAATTTATTAACCCAAACCTGGACCTTGGCTAAAACAGGCCTAAAGCATCCAACTGGATCACACAGAACCAAGATTAATCAATTTATATCAGACAGAACAAGAGGGATGTGATACGGACTAAAGGAGTCTAAAATCTGATTTTGACATCAAACATCAGGACATACTGGGCCGAAACATCCACAACCATGAAACCAAAACTGCTCTAAAGATCCAAAATAAGAAGCTAGACCAGAACCAAAATATCCACAAATATTTCAAAATATCAGGAAAACCAAGATAAAAAGTACTCTGCAATATAGGAACTGGTCTTTAGGAGTCCAAAACAGGACTTTATGATCCAGTAATTTTAAACAAAACCAGGACTAAAATATTAAAAGTTACCAAGTTAAATAAATGATCAAACATCTCGATTCTGAGCCCACACTGGAATAAAAAAACAGCAATATAATGTTCAGAACAACAGACAGGTCCAGGTCCAATCATGGATAATGAACACAACAACAGAACAAACTGGAACACCTTTCCTTTCCACTCTTCATTTTAAAGAAATTAATATTTAAATAATTAAAAGTTAAATAAACTTCAGCTGAAACCGGTCAGCTGACCAAACTGTGGTTGAAGGTAAACATACAACTGGACCAAAAGTGAAATGAGTCACAGGCGGCATTTGGTTTCAAAGTGTCTCAGACAAAATGTCCAACTTCCTGCTTCATTCTGTGAAGGCTAAGATGAGCCTAGATGTTTCTGATACACATCTGAGCACGTGCAGAAGATGACTCTGCAAGTGATGTCATCAGCTGATAATAAGAGTTAAAATATTAATAACTGGCAACCCCCAATCATTGGTTGGAGAAAATCAAAGCCAAAAAGACACACAAAACCCTCCAGGTAGAACCAAGCCTCTCAGAGATGATCATCAGCTACTCCACCTCAGTTTTCTATGAACTTTAATAGTCAGTATACCCCCTCAGAGATCCCTTAACCAGTTCCACAAGGTAATCCGGGTCATCCTACAACCAGTTCCTAGAGTCCTGACAAGTCATCCTTCCTGTTCTGTCCCAGCTGCAACAATGAAAAAGTCCAAGCCCATAGAGCTACAGTTAACAATTTAATAACATGAACTCAAGAGACAGCTACACTAGAACTCACCATGCCTGAGCTAGAAGCTGCCACAAGTCTGCTGAGTCCTAGTCCCTGAGACAACAGAGGGCCCTCCTGTCTAAAGCTGACTGATTTCTATCTTGCCATCTAGACTGCCATACTGGAAAACATGTGTTTGCTGGGTCTAAACAAGTGTTAGCTTGGTCTAATTACCTGTTAGCTAGGTCTAAACACGTTAGCTGGGTCTAAACACATGTTAACTGGGTCTTAATACGTGTTAGCTGGATCTAATTACGTGTTAGCTGGGTCTAAACACATTAGCTGGGTCTAAATACCTGTTAGCTGGGTCTAAACACGTGTTTGCTGGGTCTAAACACATTTACTTTGTCTTAATATGTGTTAGCTGGGTCTAAAAACATGTTAACTGGGTCTAAATACAGGTTAGCTGGGTCTAATTACCTGTTAGCTAGGTCTAAACACGTGTTAGCTGGGTCTAAACACATGTTTACTTTGTCTTAATACGTGTTAGCTGGGTCTAAACATGTTAGATGGGTCTAAATACCTGTTAGCTGGGTCTAAATACGCGTAAGCTGGGTCTAATTATGTGTTAGCTGGGTCTAAACACATTAGCTGGGTCTAAATACCTGTTAGCTGGGTCCAAACATGTGTTAGCTGGGTCTAAACACATTTTAGCTGGGTCTAAACATGAAGTAATGAGGGAGATTTTGTGGAACATCAAGTTCAGTCACGTTTTTCATATTTAAGGATCTGCTGACCAGTTGGGAATAAGTTATCAATCAGTAATCTATGAGAGCCACCAAGGGGTCAGATAATTAATAATGGCAATAATCAGAAAGTAATGCAGGCTGTCAGCTCCACTTGCAGTTTCTAGCATACAGCATATTGAGCGTCTCCTTAGTATAGAGTGAGATAAAGTAATGTTATTGTTGAATTATTACTACAATATTTTTGCTAAATTCTGCATCAGAGGCATCAGTGTTGTTCAGACATGATGTGTGAGAACTGCAACGCTAATGTAGCAAGGTTTTTTTTTTTGCGTGTCCAAAAACATGGGTGGCAGTCTGGTTTATGTGGTGATCCAACGGTGTATGGTACAACGTAATGAGGTGATGTCGGAGTATAACTGTCCCATAGCATTATCTTCTAGATACACAGTGCTCTTTTTCAAGGGAAACCAATGGTTAACCAGATCCACTTTCAGTTTCAGCTTCCTGACACACTTTTAATGTAAAGGACCAAGATGGGTTCTGCATATCTTGGAGTGTGTTATAGAAGGACCTGGGGAATGGGGTGTTTCAGTTACTCTCTGAGAGAATAAGTCAGTCTGAACAACCATGCAGTATAAGGTGATTGAACCAGACTATCCTGCATTCTGATTCCATGATCCCAGCCACATGTGGAGCACACACACATTAAAGTGGGGTGTTCTTGCCTCAGATGGTCCACTGTGGGCCACCAGTGGAGTGTCTGACTGAAACTGGCTCCTGAAACAAGCTCATCTCTTCAAGTTAAAGAACATCAAGTCCAGGGTCTACCAGTCCTACACCACTTCAAGATCTTTCCATGCCACTATTGAGGAATCCCTTTTATTCCTGTCATCAGATGGATCACTGTTTCCACGCTGTGTGGAATATTCAGAACCTTCTAGGTTTAGTTTGTGGAAAGTTTGGAGAAACGTTCACAGCTTCCCTGTTATGCTACTGTCCTATTTAAAGTACACTATATTGCCAAAAGTGTTGGGTCACACCACCGAATCAATGAATTCTGGTGTTAAAATCACCTCCATGGCTGAAGGTGTATGATGTTGGTGTGGAGAAACTTGACTGACCTGCACTGAGTCCTGACCTCTACCTTCTTGAACACCTTTGGGATGAATTAGAGCAGAGGCTGCAGTTCTGGTTTTCTCCTCTATGAACACTCAAAAACCTTAAAAGATGTTGACAGACTAGTTAAAGTTGCTATTGCTGGGAACGGTGGCTCCACCAACAAACTGAAGCTTATAGATTAAGAACAGGAAGTCATCAAAGTTCATGTACTTGTAGAAGTAGAAAAATACTTTTGACTTCACTTAAAACATATCACCCATAATTCTCTTCTCAGAGCTTTAAAATAAAAGTAGCTAAAGGTAAATTTCTGGAAGCAGCAGCAGCTGATAAATGTTTCTCATGAAAGCATCTGATCAGGCTCTGAACAGTTTGGTGTCCAGAGTAAGACGAGCTCTTCCTCTTCTCCTGTAGTTCCTGATATTTCTCTCAGCCTTTCATTTCCTGGACTTCAGATAGTTTTGTTTCTCCTTTAATGTTTCATTAAATAAATGATCTCATGGTCCAGTTGACCAGTTTTAATCAGTAGTGATCAGTTTGTGTTTCTGAGGAGTTTTACCAGTGAAGAAGTTAAGAAGTGACACACACACACACACACACACTCAGGGAGTGGTCGCTCTCCATCTCCAGTTTCCTGCTTTGAAACACAAACACTCAGATTATTGATCTGCTGGAGAGAGGAGAAGAATCCCTCAGCTGACCGGGACCAGAGATCCATCAAAAGTTTGGAGAACAGGAGCAGAAACACATCAACACAGCTTGACACACAGATAACAACACACAAACACAGTCCGGATAGACGGAGCTCCAGGGTGAACTCAGACACACACTCACCGCTCATCAGTCCTCCTCTCCGGGCTTTCAGCTCCACTCCGTCCTGCTGCGGGTGGAAGAGTGTGTGTGTCTGTGGATCTGTATCACTGTGATGGCCTGGGCGGGGCTAATGAGGAGGAGGAAGTCCTAGGGGAAGTGGTGGAGTTAGAGTTTAGGGAAGTTTCTGTGTGTGCGTGTGTGTGTGTGTGTCTAACAGCGGACCTTTCTGTAGGTTGAGAAACATAAACAGACTCTGTGAGGTAGATTACTGATAAAGGCTGCAGACTGACAGGAAAGCCCCGCCCACCTGACTCTGATGGACAGGCAGTGAGGACAGGTGTGTGTGTGTGTGGTGTGTGTGTGTGTGTGTGTGTGTGTGTGTGTGTGTGTGTGTGGCATGGAGGTCTATCCGGCCCTCTCAATGATTTTAAGGGGACTGCGAGCACAATTCAAGAATGGTCCAGTTCGGCCCACCAGTGTATATATTAAATGTCTTCATGCAGCCTTGAGACGACATGTTGTGAATTGGCGCTATATAAATAAAACTGAATTGAATTGAATGCAGTTGTGAGCTTGTTTGATGTTTAAATCTAATTTTTATGCAACTTGGTTTTTTTTACTGGTTTGTTTTTTTCTCTTTTTTTTGTTTTTGGTGAATTTGAACCAAATTTAAAAGTTTTTGTTATTTTTTGTGTGTTTTTATGTAACTTCTGTAGTTTTCTTATTCTTTTCAAGCTTTTCTTTGTAAAGGTTTTTGTGTCTGTTGCTGTTTTGACTTTTTTTGTTATTTGGAGATTTGTATCAGTTTTTCTGTTATTACCTTTAGTTTCTTTTATCTAACTTCGGTGGTTTTGTATATTTTCTGTGTCTGGGCTTTAGTTAGATCTACTAGCGGTGGTTTGTTGTCCTTTTTAACTGTTTTATTTTCGGTTTGGTCATTAAACTTTTGCTTGTTTTTAGCTCTTTGTCTGTTTCTCTGTAAACATTTTGTGTTTACGTTTGTTACAAACTGTTTTAATCTCTCTGTGGCTGTTTTGTGTTTAAATTTTTTTATTTTGTCCCGTTTATGTTTCTGTGTAAATATTTCTTTACTAATTTCTCTCCTAGTTCTAGTTTCTGTCTCAGTGTTTTGCGTTTTTTATCTTGTTACTTTGAATTTTTTTTGTTTTTTTTCCTCTAGTTTGCTTTTTAATTTCTTTCAAACTTTGGTGTTTTTGTGTATTTTTTGTCTCTGGGTCAAATTTGATCCATTTCGGGTCTTCCCAGTGCCACACATAGGTGTCCTGTCTCTGTGGTTCTGGTCTAGTTGTTCAGTTTTGTGGTTAATTTGTTTTGTTTTTGTGTTAATTAATAAATCTTGTGCAATCATATATTTAAGTTTAGATAACTTGTCTTCATCCCCCTGTAGCATGAAGGCTGAATTCACATACAGCAGATCATAAATTCATTTTATGAGCTATTTTATGATTTATAGTTTTAATTTTTGGTTTATCTTCAACCACTAACATCAGATCGTTGCCAACCTTGGATCCAAGGATTAGTGGACGCAGTAGAGTCTGAGGTGGCGCTGTCCCCGATGCCATGCAAAGAGGCGTGGCTCCATGACATCACTGGTATTCCAGCTGTGGCTCCTCCTTCCTGGGCTGTACTAAAGTAGGTTAATGTGGTGCATGTAGGGACCCCGAGTTTTTACCAGCCTTGTTGTTAGTGTACAGTTCAGTTCATGTTTCATCCCATGGCCGGGGCACAGCATTCTGTAAAATATGTTTATGGTTCATTTGGATGAAACTGCAGCGTTGTTCCGTGTTTCTGTTTCTCTTTGATGCTGCTTCTCCTCCTCTCAGTCAAGGGTGTAGGAACAAGTTAAACATCGAGGGGCAAGTATATTGGAAACCTTACAGATCCGTAAATGTTTTAACATGTTTTACCGGTCAAAAATGCCTCAAACCTTGATGTCCCTGTATGGCATTACGACATTACATATAGTAATATATAGTAATATACATGATTTGACTTACAAAAGATTTAAAAAAAACACCCTCTGTTGAGGTTTTTCTTATACATAACGATTTGCAGATGGGTTTAGACTTATACAGTCAAATCTGTTAATAGCATAACCTCACCCTGAGATTAAAAGTGTTCACTGATGTATTTTAAGACCTCACCTCCAGCCCTGTACCATCTTCTACTTTTTCTGTTTGTGCTGCTGCATCACTGCTCCTAAACATACAAAATAGCTTCAGAGATGCATGTCTAAGGTACCGCTCCTGAGCATAAAGGTGGCACATTTTAAAAGTAAATAGGGAATAAAATCTACCTCTCGGTTACTATGGAGCAGCATCTCAACATATAAATGTGCAGAACACTTGTTCTAGTGCAGCTGATGCCCTAATCTGACCCAAACCTTTATAGTACTGTGGAAATAATGACAAAAATTATCTTTAAAAAAATCAACTGGCATCAGTCCTCACCTGTTCCCCTTTCTGGATCTATTCTATCAATAATGGTTTTTTAAAAAACCTTACCCCCCCCCTAAAAGCTGCCCCTGGCTCTAATCATTTTTTTATCACTAATCATTTAATACCTCACTCCAGCTTCCTCCGTCTCTCCACCTTTTATTGCTTCAACTGCCTCACTACTTATGTACTATCATCCTCCTGATGAGACATTATTGCACACAATATCTAATATAATGTCAGACATGGAAACTAGCCGAGTATGATTAGGTGTTGACCTCGTGACGTGTAACCGTTACTCTCTGACGTCACTCTTGTTTAGAAAACAAAGTAAGTCCTACTGCTGTTTAAGCCTTTTCTTTGGTTATGGCATTTTGCTGAAATAAGATGACAAATCATTTTTTGGAGGGTGTTGACGCTACTTGGGAACACGGCTGCCCATCCCAGGATTCAGGTGAAGCTATGGTAAAGATAAAGATTTGGTTTCTAAATATGAGTGTCAACTAGCAACATATATTATATAATTACATATATTATAAACCATCCATATTCATAACAACATTCCCTACAGACAGTTTAACCTCATTCAGAGGTCTCTGATCAGCCTGATACCGCAGAATCCCGCATCTGCCCCGCTTCACAAACAGAGCAGCTGAGGGAGGGGCGAGTCAGTGACATCACGCTGCGTTGCGCTTTCAAAATAAAAGAATGTGAGGTAAAGTTTTCAAATTCAAGTATTTTTCTCCTCCGCTGTATAATTTTTTTGGGGGACAAATGCACCTGTCCCCCCTACTCTCACTGTTTTTAAAATAAAACCAAAGATGGTTAGCTTAGCCTAGCATAGTGATTGGAAGCAAAGGGAAACTGTTAGCATTGCTCCATCCTGAGGAAACTGCTGTGTTCAAATGTGAAATATAACATTTTTCTTTAATGGTTTTGTAATACTTGGTTTATTTAACGTGTGATAATTCACACAGCGGAATATGTTTTTAATTTAACCCTAATTTTTAGTTTATATTTTACACTTTTGAGTTTGAGGATTTCCGTCCACTCGGCAAGGAAGTCTTGCTTGCACCTCCGCTGTGAGGCCAGACGATGGCGCCAGAACACCATGTTCAGAGAGCTGAATGCTGCCTTTCAGGGCTGTCGTAAATCAGAGGAACAGAGAAAGAACATGGGGAGATTACCTGCTGGTTTGAAGTAGGAGCTACAGACCACATCTGGAGTGCAAGAATCTTTTAATAAGAAATTATTAAATTTTCAAAAATTTTATGGTGAATTTTATTGTAAATAAAACAACTAAAACATATGAAAGAGATGAGAAATCACTGTTATTCGTTGAAATAACAGATGCTCAATTTTGAAACCCTATTTGAAACATTTAATTAGAATAGTCTACCCTCCATGTTCAATTTGTCTGATTTTGTTCTGATCAGTGAAGGCATCATCTGAACCTTTTATTTTCTACCAAATTAAATCACAATTTAGTTTCCAAACTATCTTACAAATAAAAATCTGAAAAGCATGGTAAGCATTTTTTTCAGCCCCCTTTTACTCCAATACTCCTAAATGATATCCAGCCCAACCATTTCCCTTCTGAAGTTCCTGATCAGTAACCAGAGTCCAGTTGTGTGTGGTTTAATCTGAGTCTAAATGCAGCTGTTCTGTTTCTGGCCTCAGAGGATCATTAGAGAACAAACAGCATCATGAAGACCAGGGAACCTAGCAAAGAGGTCTGGAAGAAACAAATATGTGGAAGGAGAGAACTTTTTGGACATAACTTAAGAGTGACAGAAAACTAACACTGTACATCACCCTGAACACAACATCCCCATGCATACAAATGGACACCACACTTTTCAGTTATTTAGTGGTTAAAATGTTTCATTTTCCTCCACAATAATTCACCAGTTGAGGCAATGTGCGTATTGATTCTGATTCAGCTAATAATGATAATACCGATTATTATTATTATTATTGTTCATACTATTGGTTTCATCGTTTCACTTTGACTGAAACGGGAACGTCTGAACATTTTTGTATAATGATCTTAATACGGAGCTTTTTCGGGGTCCTTGAAGGCATCGCGGGCGGATCTTAGTGATTTTTCCCTTCAGCTGCAGATTGTTGAGTTTGAATGTCGCTCCTCTGAGCTGCTGAGGATCAAACGGGTCTCTGCTGGTTCTTGATCCGCAGATCCAGACCGGAACGGATCCATGGAGTAAAGGAGCAGCTCAGCAGAGGTGGGTGAATTTTCACAAACTCTGAATGTGACGACGACGATGATGATGAAGTGGGTGGGAAAGTGAACAGCTGTGTGACCTCTGACCTCAGACAAGCTTTATTGAGAACGAAACAGTGAATTCAGATGGTAGATTACTGACAGATGATCAGTACTGATTTGTTGGGCTCTTCTGTTGCTCCTAGGCTTTAGTGTTTTGATTCTCTTTCTGCCTCTGGACCACGAACGCCTCCTCAACATGTAGGAAGTTTCATTTCAATTTGTTGACATTCCTGCATTTCATGTTACTTCAAATTCCATAAAAAATTGTCAGGGAATCTTTTTCAACAGTAAACATTCGCTCATTCTACCAACACTCTCGTTGGTAGAAGGACACCAGCTTTGAAGAAGTCCAGGTCTTATTTTGTCCCATTCTTCCCACATGTCTTCAGATGTCCAACAGTCCAACATTCACTGCTGTGGACAGGTCAGGATGCGTACCCTCCTCTTCCTCAGCCATGCATCTGAAAGGTGGCTTTAAATTGTCCCGGTGAAATATGCATGGACGCCCTTGGAAAAGATCTGATCTTGAAGGCAGCAGATGTCTCAAATCTTCTGGACTTTTCTTCATTAATCTGTCCATCACATAGAAGGACAGTAGTACTGATACATCCCTGCTCTGCACCCATTGCTACATGTATTCCCACTATGTGATGGTCCACCCCAGATGCCACCAACCCCGATGGTCCATTGTCTGCTAGCAAATTCTGACCCGTCTCCTTATAGACTCTTCAGGTCTGCTGAAGGTCTTATGTGGGATCTGGCTCTGAGTCGTGAGCAGCAGATCCTTAAATTCCTGGAAGTTGTGAATTGGAGCCACCGTGGTTCAGTTTGTTCAAATGCTCAAATGGACCGAGATCTGGAGAATTTGGAGGCTGAGCAAACATCTCAGACTGGTTGTAGTGTTTCTTAAACCATCCTTGAAGGATTTCTGCAGGGAAGAAGTCATCAGGAAACAACATTTCCATGAAAGATAGATTTGGTCCAGATCTTGAAGTTGTAACATCTACATGAATGTTGGAGCCAAGGTTTCTGAGCACAACTATGTTGCCTACTAGGTGGTTCCCCTGGGGCTCTCCTCTGCTCTTCTCTGGTGGGGGTGGGGTGGGGGGGACCTATAGAGAAACCTTATATACACAAGTACGCTCCCACTTACACCCACAGATAAAGTAGATAAATAAATAAATACCCCGCGGAGCATTAAAGCGTTAGCCGTCACGCTCCGCTTGTGAAAGTAAATCTGTTGGGCTTCTTTTTGACACTCAGACAACAGTTCTGAGCTACTCAGCTGGACAGGAAACGTAAGATAAATAAAGGAAATGCTTGCTTGAGTAGCTCTTATTTTGAAAGGTCTAACCAAGCTTCCTCTCTCTCCTCAGGTATGGAGTGTGCGTTGTTGGTGTGTGTGTGCATGCTCAGTGTGTTTGTCGGGGCTCATAGTGGATTGGACAAAAGTGACCACACCCACCAGGACCATCATCACCAGCAGGTGGTTTCCAGTGGCGACACATCTTCAGGTAACAAGATCGTTCTGACCGCCTCAGTGTGTGAGATGTTACTGTCTCAGAGAACATGTACTCATGGACAGCCCTAATTATCATAAGTTCATGTTGGATGGAGTCTCACTGCATTAGATGCTCACATGGGACTCAGATGGCAGAGCCCAAAAAGCTGTAGACCTCTGAGGAGCAACATGTTGACAGATGAGGAACAGAGAGAAGAAAATGTGGACTCATATCATCATCATCAACTTTAACATCACAGTATCACATTCGCATGTAACCCTGATCGACACCAACCATTATCAATATACCAGAACAAACCAGTACCAACATACCGGAACAGTTAGTATGAGGTGTTGGTGCTGATCTGTTGTCTTTGGGTTTCTCCAAACATGGTTCTGTCCGTCATGACCAAACGTCACTACTTTGGTCTCATCTGTCCAGAGGACATTGTCCCAGATGTCTTCATTCTTATGCCGTTTTGCTAACCTGAGTCCTGCTGCCATCCTGTTTTCAGAGAGAAGATAGTTTCTCCTTCAACTTTTCCAAACACCCATACTAGTTCAGTGTTTTTTAACTGTTCAGTAATGACCTTTAACCTTTAAACTCAGGCCTGTAGAACCAGAGACGGAGCTCTTGGTCAATTCTCTGAGCCTTGCATGCCCTGGGCTGTTCTGATTGGTCCAGTGGTGTATGTCTGTCAGCAGTCAGTGTCAGAGCCGAACTCAGTTTGGACTTCCAGGCGCTGATTAAAACTCTGTGATGTAGCAGAACTGTGCAGCAATGACAGCGTGGGCGCTAGCTGTTGGCAGCTAACCACAGCTTCCTGGAGATGACATGCTGATGATGTAACAGGAAGTGAAGAGACAGAAACAAAATAATCTCTTCCAGATCTTTGGCCCTGCCCACTCAGAAAGTGGGGGTTGTGGAGATGGACGTTAAACTGATCCAGTCTTCAATTCTCTGATTCTGACTCTGCTGTGGTCTGCTAAAGTGATCTGGATCAGCAGATCTATATTTCCCCCTGAAGATCTTTCAGAGGTTGCAGGACCTTGGATGCTTTTTCACTCAGTTTTAGTCCAGTTCTTGTTTTTTCATGTCTGGCTCATTAGATGCAAAAATATAAAGAATTACAGGCTATCAGAGTGCATGATGGGAAGTGTAGTATCTGTGGAGGTTTCAGACCCAGCTGACTTTAACTTGATTGTCCCTGGGATTCTGTTCTGGGGATATATTTATCTCCCAGCTGCGCAGTTAATCCTCACTGTTGACTCTTTCTTCTTCTGTGGTGCCGCCTCTGTGGATGAGAGGAAACCTGATCTCAGTTTCAGGATCAGAGTGCTGACGGCCATCCTGTTCTACAGGTTTCAGGAACAGCAGATTCTTTTAGAGACCATTTTGGGTCCTCAAGTTGTCCCTGGAAGAACATTTACAGACAGGACGCCTCCCAAGCAGCTTCTGCTTCTTCTCTTGTACCTCTGAGTTCAGGGAGATGTTCACTGATCCTCCTTCTGATGGGAACGCTTGAGAAAATCAAACACGTGATTTTAAAGTCAGTCAAGTAAAGGAAGCCTGTGGTGCTGACCTCACCGAGCTAGTTTACAGCAGCTTGACCCCACAAAGAAACCGGTGTGGAGCTACCAGATGCCAGAACTTTCTAAATAGAACAACACTTTGTAGGAGATGTGAAAAGGTTTTTAGTTGCAAAGACTCGTGTGATTGGTCCTCTTTTAACTGTGTGCTCGTTTGACTACATACACTGAGATGCAGCTCAGTAGGTGACTTGGCCTTGCCCAGGGGCACATCCACAGCTGACAGGAGGAAGCTGAAATCAAACCTGCAACCTTCCGAATGAAAGGCGACTACTTTACCCACTGAGCCACAGTCTTCCCTAAACACCCCTAAATCCACATATGCAGGGTTTGATGGACTCCACCTGTCAGGACCTCTATAAAAGTATTTACACCCCCTGAACTTAGTTTTTCCTGCTGCAAACTTCAGCATATTTAATGTGATAGTCCAACAGGAAGTACTGGGTGACTGTTGAGGCAAAGGAAAATAATATTCCTTCTTTGTAAAGCAGCTCAAATTCAGCCAGATTGGATGGAGAACATCTATGAACATCAGTTTTCAAGTCTTGTCGGAGATCCTCTGTCCGACTTACGCCTGAACTTTGACTAGGACAGTCTAACTCATGAATATTCTTTGATTTAAACCTCAGGTATCAAACTCCAGGCCTCAACGGCCGGCGTCCTGCAACTTTTAGATGTGTCTCTGCTTCAACACACGTGAGTCCAATAATTAGGTTGTTAGCAGAACTCTGGAGAACTTCACTGTATACTGAGGAGGAAATTCAGCCATTTGATTCAGGTGTGCTGGACCATAGGCACATCTTAAAGCTGCAGGACACCGGCCCTTGAGGACTGGAGTTTGATCCCTGATGTTCAGGGTGGTTATCCTGCTGGAAGGAGAAGCCCCCACGCACCCCCCCCCTCATTAACTCTGACCAGCTTCCCTGTTCCTGCTAAAGAATGGCATTCCCACAGCATGATGCTGCCACCACCATATTTCCCTGTGACAGTGGAGTTTTAGGGGATCTCCACGGTTAGTTTCCTTTCACACTCAGCATTTTTCATGTTGGCCAAAAGGTTCAGTTTTGCTGTCCTCTGATCAGTGCATCGTCTTTCACATGTTTGCTGTGTGTCCTACATGGCTTGTGACAAACTGCAAACAGGACTTCTTCTGGCTTTTGTTTTGCCACTCTTCCATAAAGGTCCAATTTGTCCACCGTTGTCCTATGGACAGATTCTCCAACCTGAGCTGGAGACCTCTGCTGCTCCCTCAAATGGTTTAGCTGGTTTTATCCTGTTTCTTTGAGACATAACTTTTACATTATGTCCTTCAGATGGACACGAAGGCCCCTGTTCACCAGTTTGCTCACTTCTTAAAGGGCACACTATATGCTGGGTCAAACTCACCCTAACCCTATGACCAGAAACCAGAACTTAACTGAACATTAAAAAAGCAGACCTTTAGGACACCTTGTTCAAGACCACCCTATAGGTTATAGGAAAATCTAAAGAAACAAGGGATGGATCAAGAGTTTTCTACAAGTTTTCTGATGTCGAGAAATGTCCGTTTAGATCAGAAAGTCTGAAACAAAGACTGAGTTTTTGTTCTGAGGGCAGCAGGTTCATCAGCTGAGTGACCGAGTAGAGCTCCCGACTGAAAATGACCAAATGTAGACATGAATTTGTGTTTCCATAACAACCTCAGCAGCTGAAGATCAGGCGGAGGTTCTGCTGCTTCTGGGTGCCGAGCAGAGAAATCAGTCCAGAACTTCACATCAGAACATTGAGAGATCCAGAAGACCCATTTGATCACACATATGACTAAAATAGAAATAAATATACACAAAAATACCAACAGTGTGAGTTCAGACCTTATCCACCCTCATCCCCCACCTGACTGACCTCATCTGGTTATTTAATGTGCAGCATCAGTTATTGGACTGTATAAAATCTCCTTTTCTCACAGATGTGACTTTTAAACATGTAATGTTGTGGCAGTAAAGAAGCAGTAACCAGTGTAGCCAGTTAGTGTTGAGGCTTGAGATCCCCCGTAAACCGTTTCAGTGACAGATGGCACTGAAGCTGGCATCTGATCTGGGACTTCAGTAAAGGACTTTTCACAGGTTTTTCTAACCCACTGATGAAAATCTAAAAACTCCAGGACCCGTATCGTCATAGACTCCCAGCTTCAGAGTGATTCAGATCTCTGCTGAGAGCGACTCTGAGGAGACGACAGAGATTCCTCTCAGTGAGTAGGTGTGGTTGACCCTGTTGCTAGGTGTGGTTGATCCCGTTGCTAGGTGTGGTTCACCTTGTTGCTAGGTGTGGTTGATCCCGTTGCTAGGTGTGGTTGACCCTGTTGCTAGGTGTGGTTGACCCTGTTGCTAGGTGTGGTTGATCCCGTTGCTAGGTGTGGTTGATCCCGTTGCTAGGTGTGGTTGATCCCGTTGCTAGGTGTGGTTGACCCTGTTGCTAGGTGTGGTTGACCCTGTTGCTAGGTGTGGTTGACCCTGTTGCTAGGTGTGGTTGATCCCGTTGCTAGGTGTGGTTGATCCCGTTTCTAGGTGTGGTTGACCCTGTTGCTAGGTGTGGTTGACCCTGTTGCTAGGTGTGGTTGACCCTGTTGCTAGGTGTGGTTGACCCTGTTGCTAGGTGTGGTTGATCCCGTTGCTAGGTGTGGTTGATCCCGTTGCTAGGTGTGGTTGACCCTGTTGCTAGGTGTGGTTGATCCCGTTGCTAGGTGTGGTTGATCCCGTTGCTAGGTGTGGTTGATCCCGTTGCTAGGTGTAGTTGACCCTGTTGCTAGGTGTGGTTGACCCTGTTGCTAGGTGTGGTTGATCCCGTTGCTAGGTGTGGTTGATCCCGTTGCTAGGTGTGGTTGATCCCGTTGCTAGGTGTAGTTGACCCTGTTGCTAGGTGTGGTTGACCCTGTTGCTAGGTGTGGTTGACCTTGTTGCTAGGTATGGTTGACCTTGTTGCTAGGTATGGTTGACCTTGTTGCTAGGTATGACGCTGTCTTTTAAGAGCTGTGATTGGTTTTTGAAAAAGACCACACAAAAAAAAAGCGCTCCCAGTAATCCCAGTGGAGAGAAATTAACCGATGATAGAATTTAACTGGATTCAGAAATGTTTAAATCATGATGATGAAACTTAGAAAAATTAAATGAATTGTCCCACAGCATCAACATGTTTGAACGAAGCTTATTTACATGATCATCATTATTCTGATTTGATTATTATTATGTTGACTCTCCATGCTGGTTGTTTTCATGCTGCATCTATTTCATATTCATTTCATATTAATAATAAATTCAGTGTTTCACTGTGATCTCCTTCTTGTTTAATGAGGTTTAGTTTGGTAAAATGATAGTTTGGAGAAAAGCGAAGTGAACAGAGGAGCAGAGCCTGCTGGTGGAGGAGAAGAGAGGAGTGTTAAAGGTAGATTTGGTCCTGGGATCACGGTGGGAACCAACAGACATTCCCAGCAGATCAATGCGTCGTTCCTCAGCTTTCAGCACCAGCCTGGAATGTGAGCAGCTCTGGTTCCTGCTGCATTCAGAAGCTAGAGAGGAGATAGCAGCACCAGAGAACTTCTCCACAGACGGGGAGCGTTGGAGATGACCTTTTAGGCTGAGGCTGCTGACATCATCATGAACAATACAGCAGATACTGATTCACCTCATTTACATCTTCCTGCTCTGGACATAGAGCAGGAAGATGTAAAATTCTATCCAACAGCATATTGGACTGTTGGATAGAATTTGGATTTATGTATTTTATGCATTTGTTTTTTTTTTGCCTTTTTCCAATTTTTTTACAAATTTATTTTTTAAAGCATTTTACTGTCTGTAAATATTTAAATAATCTTAAATTGAGTCCAAACCGTAGTTCTCAGACTGGTCCAATCTGGACTGATTCATTCTTCGGTGCTGATGGTGTCTAATGGTGCTGTCTGATGGTTCTGTCGCAGATCTGTGCATAATCGACCAACAGCTCTGCGGTGACGAAAACGCCTTCCTCAGCTTCGAGGCGATCCGCAGCATCCACAAGCTGATGGATGACGATGCTGACGGCACCGTGGACACCATGGAGACGGACGAGGTGAGACAGACAGGAATCTGTCCCAGTCTGACTGATGATAAAAAAATCCTGCTCCTGACATCCTCTCCATCCTCAGTTTCTCAGGGAGGACCTGAAGTATCACGACCCCAAAGCCAAACACAGCAGCTTCCACCGGGCCGACCCGCACATCAGTGTGGAGGACATGTGGAGCACCTGGAAGAGCTCAGAAGGTAAGCAGGAAGAACCAGAGTTGTCTTCATGATTTATGGGTTTAATGTGCAAAGAAACACAAGGTCTGTTCTTCTCTGGTGCTCAGAGAGCTGAAACAGAACCAAGTCCTGTTGCCTAACTGGAGTTTATTAGAACAAAACAGAACACAACAGAATAATTCTGTTTGTGTTGCATTAAATAAGAATATTATGATATTATATTCATGTATAAAGAACAGTTTCTGTATCTAACAGTTGAAGGAAGATCAGGAGGAAAATGTTTCTGAACATAAAATGTTCTCAAACAAAGAACCCAGAACGGTGGAAAAAACAGAATCCTATTTTTGGATCCGTGCAGAATGACAGAAGGCATTAAAGACTGTTTATTTTCAGCAGAGCAGTCAGGCTTGGACCTGAGCTGCAGCAGAACTCTGCAGGTATTTCCTGTGTGCTGATGGATCGGACCGGTTTTCTCTGTATTCAGTGTACAACTGGACGCCGCCGCAGGTGGAGGAATGGCTCGTTGTCAGCGTGGAGCTTCCTCAGTACGCAGAGAGCTTCAGGAAGCACCAGCTGGACGGCAAAGCTCTGCCCAGGTAACAGCACACCTGCCGTCCTGCTGAGACTCCATATGGGTCAATCAGAACAAGTGTTTACTGACAGAAACTGGACCAAAACACAGAAGCTGTGAGTGAAAAGCTAAGTACACCCTTCCAGGTACACGGATTACTAATCATTATCTCATCACTGTGACCTCTGACCTGCAGCAGGAACCACACTTCTTTAACATTTTCTCCTGTTTGGATTTTATGTGACAGAACAACATAAAGTTGTTTCTGATGGAAATTAAATGGAAAATTATTTAAAAGATTTTCACTTAAACATAAAATGTCACCTGATCAGCAACCAAAGTCCAGCTGTAGGTTATTCTAACTGCAGATGTTTTGGTTCTGTTTCTGGTCTTAGAGGTTCTTTAGATAACATTAGAGAACAACCAGCATCATGGAGACCTAGGACCACAGCAGAAAGGTTAGCAAGAAAGTTCTGGTTCAGTTTAAAGCAGGATTAGGTTCTACAAAAAGTGCTGAACATCTCCTAGAGCTCTGTTCAATCCGTCATCTGAACATGGAGAGAGGATGGACCACCTGCAGACCTACCAAGACATGGAGGTCCACCTAAACTGACAGGAGAGCATTAATCAGAGAAGCAGTCAAGAGGACCATGGTAACTCTGAATCTGGCCACAGGACAACTGCTTGATGAGAACTCCACAAATCTGGTCTTTATGAAACAGTAGTGGAGGGCTGGAGAGGGAGCTTTTGTCAGTTTGCTGCTCTGGAAACTGCAGGTGTGTGTTAACACAATGCCGGGGTGTAAAACATCAGCAATGACCTTAGAGCAGCAACTGTTGCTGCCCATCAACATGGGTAGGGTCATAAGGTCATCTCCAAACCATCTGAAGTCCATCATTCTACAGAAAGAAAGGTGGAAAACATCTCAGACAGCTTGCAATCTTCCCAGAAGTGGACGTCCCAGCAGATTCAGCCCAAGGTCAGAGCGTGAAGCTCAGAGAAATGAACAAAAACCCAAGAGCTCCATCTCAGACCCTACAGACCCCAGTTACCAGGTTAAAGGTCATGACACTGAACCAGTATGGCTGTTTGGAAGGGTTGAAGGAGAAAACCTCTTCTCTCTAAAAACAAGATGGCAGCAGGACGCAGGTTAGCAGAGCTAAATCTGGATGAAGGAGAAGACTTCTGGGACAATGTCTTCTGGAGATGTTTGGTCATAATGGACAGAACCATGATGGAGGAAACCAAACACAGCAGATCGGCACAAACATGGGCTTGTGCTGGACCTGTGCACTGTGCAGTCACTGAGTGGACCATGATCTCCTCTGTAGACCAAAGTGTTCTGCAGTCAAATTTGAGTCCATCTGCCCAACAGCTGAAGCTTGGTCCAAACTGGGTCATTAACAGAACAATGATCCCAGACAATAGTTTCTGTTCAGTAAGGTAGGACTCGGTGTGACCCATCAGATGTTATCTTAGGTTGGATGAACCTCATTATGAAACCTGAGGATAGGATGTTATTTAGTGTTCCTGACATGTGAAACGGGTTAGAATCAGATTAGAACTTGAGCCTCAGGTGATTCTTTGTCTGGTATCTGGTTGCCCCACAGTTCAGAGCTGATTCTATTGGTTTGTTTCTGTTTAAACAGTTTGCCACTTTTAAAGCTGCAGCTCCAGTCTGCAGTTTGTCCTGGAGGCGTTCTCTGAGACGCTGAAGAAAACTAACGTTTGATTTAGCTGGACCTACAGGAACATGATGGATCTCTGAGAATCTGGTTCCTTTTACCATCTCTGTTCCCTCTCTCTGCAGTGACCCTGAGCTGGATGTTAATAATCACACAGAACGCTCCTTTTGCTCATTAAAGAACTGTGATCAGGGTCAGTACCAGAATCAGATGCTCTTCTTCTGTGCAGGTTTCACCTCTCTGTCCCTCCTCTTCCTCGCTGCAGGCTGGCGGTGAAGAACATCACTCTGACGGTTTCCCTGCTGAAGATCTTGGAGAGAAGTCACGTTCAGAAGTTGCAGCTGAAGGCCCTGGACATTGTTCTGTTTGGGCCGCCACCAGGTCCGATCCCAGACGCTCTTTATGCATCAGAGTCAGTTTAAAACAAAATAAATATTTAAAAAACAACCTCTTTAAACTGACAGATTATTGACTATGCACAAGGTCAAACATTTTGAATAAAATATCTTCTAACTTTTAGTTTTAGATCAACTTTTAAAATGTTTTGTGAATCTTTTGAAACAAAAGATGAAGTTAAAAACATTAAGAGAAAGTAAAATAAAAAAGATATAGTGCAACAATACTGTAAGGTAGCATGAAGATTGTATTAGTATTATTAATTAAACAGATAAGGTTTAAGGAGAAGGAGCAGCAACATCTTAATTCTGAACTCCTCACCCATTCCTTAACGGGTGAGCCCATCCCTGAGGGTGAGTCCACCTCTGCAGACCTAAACTGCTACTCAGAGGTAGACTTAGGTCCTCACTTAAAGCTGCTGAGATGCTGAAAGGGCAGAGTTCACGCACACCCCCCTGTGTGATCTTCATGACATGTTCCAATCCAAACACGTTTCCTCGGGTCCTTCGATGGTTTGTTGTTTACAGAAATAAGACCAGTACCACGGTTCTGTTTATGCTTCCACACACTGTTCTCAGACTGCATCATGAAACCATCTGGTCTCTACAGTTCCTCTCTACCACGCTTCCAACACAAAGCGACACCTAGTGGTGAAATCAGGGTCTTGCATTTAACACATAAGTAGTTCCTATGACAAATCTTTAAACCGAACACAAAGGTTGACGTCCACTCTTAATCTTTAACCCGGTTGCTTCACTCCTGACTATTAATCGCTCCAGAGTCTGTTGATGGTCCGCAGGACCAAACCATCTGCAAAACGCAGCAATGACATCATCTGCCTCATGACCCAGAGACCCTCCTTCAGTGGCTTTGTCTCAGGAATCGGCTCATAAAGTTATGAATGGTAAATGGATGAACATTTGGGGTGTTTTCTAGCAATACTGACCACTTAAAGCTCCAACAGAACAGAACTAGTGGCCCAAAACACCAAACATTATGAGAAACATGGTTACAAGGCTTCTCCGATAAAACACGTAGAGTCTAGATCGCTAAACTCCTTCATCCCCTCAAAAGTCTTCACACAGGTAAAGGCTAGTGAGGACACACCCTCTGGTCCCCCTTTGTCAGATGGAGGGACCCCTGAACGAGACACCTGATGGTTTGCCAGAATCACTTAAAGTCCTGCTCTGCAGCTGCCTGAGTTGTTGAATGCACGTTATAATAATCAATTAAAACGATCAGAAATTCTTTAAAATTAATGAACTTCTTTTAAAATTTTAAGTTTTACCACTTTAAAAAATGGAAACTTTAAATCAGTCACATAAAATCAAGATAAAGTTTTAAACCTTTGAGATTATTCCTGATTTCAAAACCTAAAGCTGCCATTGGTGCTTAAACCAGCGAGTTTACTGACAAAGGATCCTTAAACTTCAATAATTCTTCAGAAAATATTTATTTGCTTGTTATAGAAGAAGCTCACTATTACAAACATAATAAAATTATGAATAATACTTTACAGTTGCTGTCTTATGTGCTTATGTGCTTATGTGCTGTCTTATGTGTGTGTTTTTGTGTGTGAGCAGGCCGGCAGAACCAATGGAAGGATCTTCTTCTTGGTTTGTCTGTGCTGATGGCACTAGGCGGCTGCTGGTTCGCCTACATCCAGACTAGGAAGTCCAGAGATGACATGGGGAAGCTGATGAAGGACCTGGAGGGTCTGCAGAGGGCTGAACAAAGTCTGCTGGACCTGCAAGCAAAGTGAGTCCACCTGCCAACATAAACCTGATCCAGAACCTTTAACATACCATGGGTGCATCGTTTACTTCTGTGGATGAAACGCTTAATCCAAAGAAACGTACAGTTCAGACCAAAAGTTTGGACACACCTTCTCATTCAAAGAGTTGTCCTTATTTTCATGATTATGAATATTGTAGCTTCACGCTGAAGGCATCAAAACTATGAATTAACACATGTGGAATTATATACTGAACAAAAAAGTGTGAAACAACTGAAAATATGTCTTATATTCTAGGTTCTTCAAAGTAGCCACCTTTTGCTTTGATTACTGCTTCACACACTCTTGGCATTCTGTTGATGAACTTCAAGAGGTAGTCACCTGAAATGGTTTTCCAACAGTCTTGAAGGAGTTCCCAGAGATGTTTAGCACTTGTTGGCCCTTTTGCCTTCACTCTGCGGTCCAGCTCAACCCAAACCATCTCGATTGGGTTCAGGTCCGGTGACTGTGGAGGCCAGGTCATCTGGGGCAGCACCCCATCACTCTCCTTCTTGGTCAAATAGCCCTTACACAGCCTGGAGGTGTGTTTGGGGTCATTGTCCGGTTGAAAAATAAATGATGGTCCAACTAAACGCAAACCGGATGGAATAGCATGCCGCTACAAGATGCTGTGGTAGCCATGCTGGTTCAGTATGTCTTCAATTTTGAATAAATCCCCAACAGTGTCACCAGCAAAGGACCCCCACACCATCACACCTCCTCCTCCGTGCTTCACGGTGGGAACCAGGCATGTAGAGTCCATCCGTTCACCTCTTCTGTGCTGCACAAGGACACGGTGGTTGGAACCAAAGATCTCAAACTTGGACTCATCAGACCAAAGCACAGATTTCCACTGGTCTAATGTCAATTCCTTGTGTTCTTTAGCCCAAACAAGTCTCTTCTGCTTGTTGCCTGTCCTCAGCAGTGGTTTCCTAGCAGCTATTTTACCATGAAGGCCTGATTCACACAGTCTCCTCTTAAAAGTTGTTCTAGAGATGTGTCTGCTGCTAGAACTCTGTGTGGCATTGACCTGTTCTCTAATCTGAGCTGCTGTTAACCTGCGATTTCTGAGGCTGGTGACTCAGATGAACTTATTGTCCACAGCAGAGGTGACTCTTGGTCTTCCTTTCCTGGGGCGGTCCTCATGTGAGCCAGTTTCTTTGTAGCGCTTGATGGTTTTTGCGACTGCACTTGGGGACACTTTCAAAGTTTTCCCAATTGTTCGGACTGACTGACCTTCATTTCTTAAAGTAATGATGGCCACTCGTTTTTCTTTACTTAGCTGCTTTTTTCTTGCCATAATACAAATTCTAACAGTCTAGTCAGTAGGACTATCAGCTGTGTACTGTATCCACCTCCTGCACAACACAAACTGATGGTCCCAACCCCATTTATAAGGCTTGAAATCCCACTTATTAACCTGACAGGGCACACCTGTGAAGTGAAAACCATTTCAGGTGACTACCTCTTGAAGCTCATCAACAGAAAGGCAAGAGTGTGTGTAGCAGTAATCAAAGCCAAAGGTGGCTACTTTGAAGAAGCTAGAATATAAGACATATTTTCAGTCGTTTCACACTTTTTTGTTCAGTATATAATTCCACATGTGTTAATTCATAGTTTTGATGCCGTCAGTGTGAAGCTACAATATTCATAGTCATGAAAATAAGGACAACTCTTTGAATGAGAAGGTGTATCCAAACTTTTGGTCTGTACTGTATGAGGGAGAATTATCATCTTCCCCTAACATTTATTTGTCCTTGCTGGTTTCTCTTGGTGTCATCAAGCAATGATATGAAGCTATAGGATCCAAAGAGGTAGCTTTTATCATAAAGATAAGGAATCTCAACATCATGCCTTAGGGCACTCCTAAAGATTTGAATTCTACATTATCATGATTCTAAAGCAAACCAGTGAAGGCATGATGGAAACCACAAGTTCCAGATTCAGCTGCATTTAAGGTCTCTGTCACCAGAGAGTCAGATTAAGCTGGACAGAGGGGGCTGCTGTGTGAGAGGAGCTCAGAACTTTTATATACTTTATTAACAGTAGTAGGGCTGTACCTCAACAAGGACTCTGAGTTATTTTTAGGTGACAGCTACTCAGAATTAGATGAAAATACTCCCCACTACAGCTAAAAATACCACTGTGTACCACAATCCTGTGACCTCACTACTGTTGCCACAAAATACCACTACTGGTTTTTTGTGGTTGTATTTTTGTTTCAGAAACTATGAGATTTGATTTATTTTGTAATTAGATGCAATTTAGATTATGACAAAGCTGCAGCCATGAGAAGGAAATTACTGGTTTAATGTGTGTGAACAGCCACTGTTGGAGCTTTGTTAAAACTCCTTATATGGGCAAAGAATAACCAGCAGCTCAGTCTGCGTGCTTACACACACACACACACACACACACACACACACACACACACACACACACACACACACACACACACACACACACACACACACACAGGGTCTTTGCATTGACTTCCACTCATTGCTGTAGCCTATTCCTAACCCTTACCCTAAACCTAACCTAAAAACCTTTCATAACTTAGTCCTGAACCATTAACCCACATTTCCCCTTGTGTGTACCGGGCAAACATGTGCACACACAAACACACAAATGATGCACACGCTAACGTACAGTAGAAAACACAGACACACCCTGAGGCATGTTGTAACATGTCATGTTAGCTCACACACTCTGCTTCCTTTGAATTATACTTTACTGACTTTACTGCGGCTGCTGGCCCTCAGTTCCTGTTTTCTGCAGGAAAACGTTGTGATGTGTGTTTGAGAAGGAAGAGAAAGGAGTTATAAAAGCAGCCAAAGATGTTCCAGATCATTGTGGAAGATGTTGAGTCGCAGCCTAGCAACACATGGATGACAGAAAAAACTGTTTGGAAGCCTAAATCCTTCCAGAGAAAATGTTCTTTGGAGGCTTTATTAGAGACTTTTCCTCTAGAAAAGACTCTGGAGTTTGGCTGCTGTTTCATTTTTCAGTTTAGTGCCTGAACACAGCAGCATGTTGTACTGATGGTCCCTAAAAATTAAGAGCATTAATGAAAAACCTGAAAATGTCTCCTACCAATCTTAATGAGTTCATGTTGACACAGATACCAGGTTTTTCAGAATACATCATGACTTGGCAGCTGGTTATATCACACATAAATGGCATGAAAATATTAAAAGGAACAAAAAATTTGAAACAGATACAAAAGATCTGCTTGTAGTTGAATTCTGTTGTCCTCAGTAAGAGTCAGGCTAAATGATTCACCGTTTCCTGGTTTTATGCTAAGCTAAGGTGGACAAAGGTACACTAATAAACTTAGTGAAATTAAACTAAGCTTAAATAAACTATGCTGAGATAAATTGTGATGATTTAAGATAAACTAAGAAAAACCAGGAAAAAGACGACACAAAGTGGTATACAGTTGTGAAGTGGAATGGAAATTATGCATGATTTCTTTCTTTTTTTTTGCAAATAAAAAATTGATAAGAACATGGTGCAAAAGTATTCAACCCCCCTGAGTCAATACTTTGTAGAACCACCTTTTTCTGCAGTTACAGCTGCAAGTCGTCTAGGGTACGTCTCTACCAGCTTTGCACGTTTAGTCACATATACGTTACGATGTCACCAGGTGACTATGAACCCATTCAAGCGTTGGGTAAATGCTTAGAAGAAATCAATGCATGGATGGGCCAACATTTTCTTCAGCTGAATCAAAACAAAACTGAAGTAATAATCTTTGGACCAAAGGAAGAGCGTTTAAAAGTTAGCACACAGCTGCAGTTGATCCAGAACGCTGCTGCCCGCGTCTTCACTAGAACTAAGAAAGTGGAGCACATCAGCCCGGTTCTAAAGTCCTTCCACGGGTTCCCTGTAGCTCAGAGAATAGACTTTAAAATACTTCTGTTAGTCTATAAATCACTGAATGGCTTAGCACCAAAATACATTAAAGACTTGTTGTCAGTGGATCAACCACCCAGACCTCTCAGGTCTTCTGGCTCAAATCTGCTCTGCAGAACCAGAACCAGAACCAAACATGGAGAAGCAGCTTTTAGTTCTTATGCTCCACTAATCTGGAATAAACTCCCAGAAAACTGGAAAAGCGCCAAAACCCTAAGTTGCTTTAAATCAAGATTAAAAACTTATTTGTTTAGAGCGGCCTTTGACTAGGCCATCTAAACATTATTAGTTATGTTTTCAGTCCAACTTTCCTTTCATTTTCTTATCCATCATTCTATTCTCTTTATGTTTTTTTAGTTACCTCTGCTGTTTGATTTTCTGTATCATTGTAATGTTTTTCCTTATGTCCAGCGCCTTGATGCCTTGTTGCTGAAAAGCGCTACATAAATAAACTTGATTTGACTTGACTAGTGACTGAAATTTTTCCCATTCTTCTCTGCAAAACAGCTCCAGCTCAGTCAGATTAGATGGAGAGTGCTGGTGAACAGCAGGTTTCAGATCTTGCCACAGATTTCCGATTGGGTTTAGGTCTGGACTTTGACTGGGCCATTCTAACACATGAATAAGTTTTGTTTTAAACCATTCCATTGCAGCCCTGGCTTCATGTTTAGGGTTGTTGTCCTGCTGGAAGGTGAACCTCCAGCCCAGCCTCTGGATTTGGCTCCATCCATCTTCCCATCAACTCTGACCACCTTCCCTGTCCCTGCTGAAGAGAAGCAGCCCCAGAGCATGATGCTGCCACCACCATATGTGACAGTGGGGATGGTGTGTTCAGAGTGATGTTCAGTGTTAGTTCTCCGTCACACAGAGCGTTTTGCATTTTTGGCCAAAAAGTTCAATTTTGGTCTCGTCTGACCAAAGCAGCTTCTTCAACATGTTTGCTGGGTCTCCAACATGGCTTCTGGCAAACTGCAAACAGGACTTCTCATGGTTTTCTTTTAACAACGGCTTTCTTCTTGCCACTCTTCCATAAAGACCACATTTATGCAGTGCACGACTAATAGTTGTCCTGTGGACAGATTCCCCCACCTGAGCTGTGGATCTCTGCAGTTCATCCAGAGTCACCATGGGCCTCTTGGCTGCATCTCTGATCAGTGCTCTCCTTGTTGGGCCTGTTAGTTTAGGTGGACGGCCTTGTCCTGGTAGGTTTCCAGTTGTGCCGTACTCTTTCCTCCATTTCCAGATGACGGTTTGAGCAGAGCTCCATGAGATGTTCAAAGCTAGGAAATCTTTTCATAGCCTAAACCTGCTTTAAACTTCTCCACAACTTTATCCCTGACCTGTCTGGTTGTTCCTTGGACTTCATGATGCTGTTTGCTCCCCAATGTTCTCTTAACCGACCTCTGAGGCCGTCACAGAGCAGCTGTATTTGGACTGAGATTAGATTCCACACAGGTGGACTCTATGTAGTCATTGGCAACCATCAGGCAACTTCTGAAGGCAATTAGTTGCACTCAGAGTAAACTTTTGCACACTGCACTTTTCAGTCTATTTGTAAAAAAAAAAATTAATCATGTATAATTTTCTTTGCACTTCACAACTGTATACCACTTTGTGCTGGTTTTTCACATAAAATTCCCATAAAATATATTTTTGTTTGTGGTTGTAATGTGACGATATGTGGAAAAGTTCAAGGGGTATGAATACTTTTACAAGCCACTGTATATTGAGCTTAGATAAATATGAGTTAGAAGTTAGTTAGATAAGAAACCATCTGATCATATTTTTTTTATTTACTGTAGAATATGTGAATTTAGTGAAAAACTAATGAGGACTAAAGAAAATCGAGTGTCTGGCCTAAAACGTATTTCTAGCATTTGAACGGTAGCCAACCTGAAATCCATGTGTTTTAAGAACTATGAAAAAAATCCAACAAAGACCTGCACCGAACCTGGGAGACGGATCATCTAGTGGGCCATCTACGCTATGCCAGCTTTTCATTTAACAGTTCTTTGGATCTAAACTCCTGTTTTCTGTTTTCATAGATTCATCTAAAGAAATGTAGAAAACTGCTGGTAACAAAGAGTCTAAAGAAAAAATCTAAAATTTATTCTGTTCTGTGTCGACACCGCAACCATCCCTTGATTTAAGGAGCCTTTTTATGCCTGAATGATTCATTGGTCAGAGTGAGACTGCTTAATAAGTATTAACGTATTCCTTTGACAACGGTGAGGTACTGGAATAAAAATAACAGAAAAAGTGGTAAAAGTCAGAAGAAGAACTCCGAAAGACCTTGAGAAAGCCCAGAGAGCTCCTGCTCAGAGATTACAGGAACCTCTGACTGCCTAAAAGAAAAATATAAACTAGGGCCCAGACCCAGGGGATTCAATGTGACTAAACTGATCATGTGGATCCATTAGTGTTAGGTTCTTGGGTTTGGTGGACCATGAGGACCTCTTGTTCCAGGGTTGTGTCTGTGATAGAGCTATAAACCCAAAATGAGCAAAAGTCCTTCTAAATCCTAGAAGCGATCATTTCTCAGACATTCAAAACTTGGAACTCTCAGTTTTTTAAATAATTGATTTATGTTTGTGTTAATATGTGTTAAAAATTGATGTCTCATAATACACAGAGTTTAAATAAATACAGAAACTGTTTAAACTGACGTCCTTTCAAGCCTCCCATTTTATCAGTTAAGTCTACACTGTTTCTATCTGTATCTCATCAGAAGATCCTCTGCTCTGACAGTCTGACCAACAGCTGCTGCTTCTGCTGTCCTGGAGTTATTTTCAACTTTAGCACAGCTGCTGATTGTCATCGACAGTAAACCAATAAAAATAAAGCCTCGGATGCAGACTGCAGCCCTAAATCCCAGCTGTTCTGCTACAGCTAGTCTCAGTCAGCTGATCGTCAGCTTCAGCTCTGCTTCCTCTCTGAAATAATTCAGCTGCTCTGTTTCTGTCCTTCATCTCCAAAAATAGTAGCACATATTCACTTCCTCTTCAGATGGTGCTCCAGCACCACCTGCAGGCAGTAACGATGTTAACCCTGCCGTAAAACAGAGATTCGTGTTCATGATGTTCAGCACCACCTCCTGACTGGCAGAAACTGACCCACATTAAAAATAAATAGTAAAATAATTTGATAATGGCAAAAACTGAAAAACAAGCTGTGAAGTAAAACTATTTCTGTTGCACAGTACATGACCTAGATCAGAAAGTGCTGCACAGAAGAAAAACAAAGATATTAAATATAAGTGCATCCCAATACTCAATCAACAGCAATTGTAAAAAGAGGAGTTTTCGTTGCTTTTTAAAAGGTCAGAATATACAGACCTCAAGCTAAAGGAGAGAGGTCCAAAGTCCCGGTGCAGCTGCTGTGAAGGTTCTGTCACATTTAGCTTTCCGCCTTGTTCGTGTCACAACCAGCAGGCCAATCAAAGCCCCATAAGTGAGAACCAAGATCTATAAGTCATCTCTGGAGTGGATGGGGAGCCAGTGGAGCCAGACCAGTAGTGGTGTGATGTGGGAAAACTTCTGTGATTTGGTTTGAGGCCTGGCAGCAGCGTTTTGTACAACCTGCAGACTGTTCAATCATGCTTTGTTTAGGCAGGTGAATAATGAGTTGCAACAATCCAATCTAAAAAACAATGCATGAATTACAATGTCCGGTTCTGTTTGCAAGATAATATTACTTGGTGATATTTCTGAACATGACCATCAACCGTAAAACCAGAGCGACAGTTTAACCCAAGACTGGGCATTGGTGTTTAGAACACCAAGACTTTCCATTACTAGAGCTTCATGCTTTTCTGGAGCACAAGCAAGAATTTCTTTTAATTTCCTTCATCAAGTTGGAAAAAAATATTTAGCCATCCAACTTTTTAGCTTTTTTCAATTTCCTGGTACTTGTGACAATGACAATAAGGGACATTCTATTCTATTTCATTGTGTTCTATTCTATTGACATAGTCTAAGCTTAGAAGAGATGCATAACTGAAGATCATCTGCATAGCAGTGATATGGGACCTCTTTGAAAGTGCTCTAACTGTGCTGAAGAAGGAGCACTTAAACCAGAAATAATAAGAACCCTAAAGCAAAAGCCTGAGGTACACCGCAATAAAGGTGACTGAAGGAAGACCTCTAATTCAAAGCAGCTACAAAAAATTAACGATATAAAGTAAACCACAGAAACTTGGATCCTGTCGAGATATGTGTAAATATGTGTGTGTGTATATCTATATATATAAAACTTACATTTAAAGACTATATTAAAATTCAATTATATAAACGTTTATTATTAAATACAATAACAATTTAAGAAAAACTCAAACAAATGAATGGAAATTGCAATTATTAACATAAATCTGGCTCGTGACTTCCTGTTCTTCAGGTGGTTTTTTTCTACCTATGTTTCACTCATTCATGTGCCTAGCGCCCCCACATGGAGAAACAGAATAATAATACAGGAAGTGTTGTTTGTACATCAATATTTGGCTCCAGTGTACAACTTCTTGCGCAGCAGCAGGAGTATTTTTTTCCTGCTAAAGATGAAGTGCAGATATTTCTGTCCAACTTCTCTCACCTGCGGATGCTGTTTGTGCCAGATTGCAGCAGGCGCAGGAAGAACAGCACTGGGTCCAGGTGGAGAAAGTGAAGGTGGAGGAGCAGCTCCAGAGCGAGATCAACTCAGCCAAACAGGAAGCTCAGCGGCTCCGTGACTTGCGAGAGGGAGCCGAGAACGAGCGGAGCCGGCAGAAATACGCTGAGCAGGAGCTGGAACAGGTAACACCTGTCTGCAGGTGTTAACCAATCAGCAGACAGGTTCCTCACTTGCTTTGTGGTCCTTGCAGGTTCGAATGGCACTGAAGAAGGCTGAGAAGGAGCTGGAGTCTCGAGCTCGCTGGGTGCCGTCAGAGGCTCTGCAGAAGTGGCTGCAGCTGACGCATGAAGTTGAAGTTCAGTACTACAACAGCAAGAAACAGAGCGCAGAGAGGCAGCTGCTGCAAGCCAGAGAGGGGGTGAGGTGCCCCAAATTAAAATACCAAGTTCCAGATATCCCACTGTCCATCACACCAGAGATACAAACAACTACTGCTTTAAAAAATCCTGAAAATTTTTATTTTAGCTGATTGGATTTTAAAAATGTTTCTCATAATTTCCCCATTTTAAGACCAGACCCTTATGATAGGCAGAAACCTTTGGGTTTCCTTTTTGTTTGGCTTCAGTTCTAAAACCATCACATGCAGTCCTGATCCAGCTCTCATTTCTTTCCGTTTTCCTTCCAATGAGCCAGATCTTCTGTAATTTTAAAGTGGCCTGAATCCAGCAGCCAAAGTCCAAAAAAAAAGAAAAGCAGAAGTCGTGATCCAGATCACCTTAAACCCTTACAGCAGAGTCACTGTGGGGGGCATAAGTGATGACATTTACTCAAGATGTTTGCAGATGACTCTTGACTCTGCTCACAATGATGCTGTTCCAGGCAGAGAAGATCAAGAAGAAGAGGAGTTCTCTGTTTGGAACGTTCCACGTGGCTCACAGTTCTTCACTGGATGATGTCGACCACAAGATCCTCTCAGCCAAGTGAGTCACATTTTTCCTCACAACCCAGCTGATGATACCATAGCCCCAGTCCACAGCTAGGATCCGAAGACTGGAGTCGGTTCTTCGAAAGTTCTAAAGCAGGCGTCCCCAATTAAAATAGCAGGAGGTCCACTCCCTCCCTCATCCAAACACTTTAAACATTTTAAATCAAGAGACAAAAATATTTCCTTTTATCTTTATTTAACTTTTAACACTAGAGTTTTTTTAACTACTGATCAATTATTCATATGCCCATGAAACCATCAGCTGAACAGAATAGAGCAATCCAATTTAAGTACCAATATTAAACACACTTTTAATGACTCAGTCTAGCTTGGTCAGAACATCTTGGTAGAACAGTTCTGCTCTCCTTGCGGCAGGCAGGGCTATTTGCTGAACCTTTTCCTTAAGTTGTTGTCCTTCTTTTCCATCTTAAAGCGTTTCTACCACAGCTTCCAGGCACTCTGAGATCATCTCCCAGTCAGTGAAAGTGTTTTTGCTTTTACTGTGCACCAAGTCATTGTACTATCAGCAGGCGTGAGCTCCCAAGCTAGTAACTTAGCAACCCACGTTAAAGGACCCGCAGAGCTTCTTCTTTGTCATTTTCTGGCGGTTGGCATACAACGATGTGGTGCATTACTGCCACCAGCTGCCTGGGAGTGTAGACCAGAATGTTGCTGACCTACATAGCTGTCCATTACGCCTGTAGGAAAGACGCGGCAGCTGGCAGGAATAAAATGTTTATATCTACATAGATGAGAAAATCATGTGCTGGGGCGGTTCGCAGCCGAGTGTGAAGCAGCTGGGATGAAGATCAGCTCCTCCAAGTCCGAGGCCATGGTGCTCGACTGGAAAAGGGTGGCTTGTCCTCTTCAGGTTGGAGGGGAGTTCCTGCCTCAAGTGGAGGAGTTCAAGTATCTCAGGGTCTTGGTCACGAGTGAGGGAAGAATGGAGCGGGAGATCGACAGACGGATCGGTGCGGCTGCCGCAGTAATGGTGGCGCTGTGCCGGTCCGTTGTGTTGAAGAGAGAGCTGAGCCGAAAAGCGAAGCTCTTGATTTACCGGTCGGTCTACGTTCCTACCCTCACCTATGACCATGAACTTTGGGTCATGACCGAAAGAACGAGATCCCAGATACAAGCGGCTGAAATGAGCTTCCTCCGTAGGGTGGCCGGGCACTCCCTTAGAGATAGGGTGAGGAGCTCGGCCATCCGGGAGGAGCTCGGAGTAGAGCCGCTGCTCCTCCACATCGAGAGGAGCCAGTTGAGGTGGCTCGGGCATCTATACCGGATGCCTCCTGGACGCCTTCCTCGGGAGGTGTTCCAGGCACGTCCCACCGGGAGGAGGCCCAGGGGACGGCCCAGGACACGCTGGAGGGATTATGTCTCTCAGCTGGCCTGGGAACGCCTTGGGCTCCCCCCCGGAGGAGCTGGAGGAGGTGTCTGGGGAGGGGGACGTCTGGGCGTCTCTGCTGAGTCTGCTGCCCCCGCGACCCGGTTCCGGATAAGCGGAAGACGACGAGTACGAGTAGATGAGAAAATGCTTTGCGGTTAGAGCAGCAGCAGCAGAAGCCCCAACTTAAGCAGCTCATTGCCTGACTTGCATCACAGCCCGGGGCCAGACGCTCCGTAGGGCTACACCATATTAACACATAAGACACTGTTGGACAAAATGCAGTAATATATAACTGTTTAAAATCAGGCTGGGTTCGGATAGGACGGCACATGGGTCCGGATAATCCGTAACCTCTGTTCTAAAGTGATTCTATGAGTACCTTTTACAAATATGTATGTTTTGAGTCTGCTATGTGTTAGCTTATAAAGTGTGGGGGTATGTTTTAAATAAAACACTTATTCACTCTTATTTCACTGTAAAGCAGATCTGCCTGTGGGTATTAAGTAACCTGAACCTGAATCTGGACCTGGAAGTTCATCATATGTTGTTGTGGTTTGGTTTTGGGTGTGTAAAACATGACTGGACCCACCAGACTTTGTGCTCTTTGATGTAGATCTCAGTATCAGTCCTCTGTTTTACCTGCTCTGGTCTTTACACCCACACCTGCCTCCCTCCCCCTTCTCAGACAGGCCCTGGCTGAGATAACAGCGGCCCTGCGGGAGAAACTCCACCGCTGGCAGCAGATCGAGTCTCTGACGGGTTTCTGTGTGGTCAGTAATCCGGGTCTGGCAGCATTGGCTGCCGCCCTCAACCTGGACCCGTCTTTCCTCGGCCTGAGACCCCCGACCCCTCAGAACCTGCTCCTTTCAGATGACCTGGACGACATGGACGAAGATATCCTGTCTCCAGGGACGCTACAGTGTAAGTCTAAATATAACAACAAATTATCAGGTCCAGTCTTCAGGTGACTGTAACTTCACAGTGATCCAGAACATTTAAATTCTCCAGTTATCTTGTTCCCAGTCTGACTCTGGCTGTACAGCAGCGCCCCCTGCTGCTAAACAGCAGCAAGAAAATGTTGAAAGTGTTGGTTCACAATGTACAAAAAAAGAAAGTAATTACAGCGAGTTAACAAAAAACGCGCTGTTATCAGTTGAAGATGTTTTATTTATTTTAAAACCAGTCAGCTGATCAATAATCTTCACCTCTCTCCTGATTGGCTGCCTACAGACGCAGCTTGGCAGATGGATCGGCGTGTGAGTGACCTTTGGCCACTGAGCAGCATCACAGACACCCAGTTACCATGGAAACAATCAGGTTGGCTGGTTTGCATTTCTATTCAATTAGCATTGATTGTTAATATGGTTAAAATGTTTTACTCTCAGTTTAAACATTTTTGTTCTTCCTTCTAAATAAAAGCCTTCTTTCTGTCTCCTGCAGTTCAGAGTCTGATGCCTTTGCGACAGAGGGCAGGAGACCCGGGGTTGACGTTTGGCTCTCAGAGGTTAGTTGAGGGGCGGGGCTTATCTAAGGATAGGTGTGGCCTGTCCACAGCGTCCCACCCCCTGAGCGGACACCCTCGACAGAATCGCAGCCGCTCCATTGGCCAGTTATAGTTCTTCCTTGTGGCTCCCTCCCCCTCTTTCCTCCTCCCTGTCTTTCCCCTCCATCAGCTCCGCCTCCAGTCCTCACCCCCACGACCCTACTTCCTATCCTCTCCAGTCTAATGCTTCATCTTCTTCCTGCGCTGAAAGCTCCATTCATTTTCCTGCTCTGCTCTTCCGACCTTCTCTCTTCCTCCCTCTGGTGGCTGATCAGACCTCCAGACTCCAGGGGGCGCTGTGATGAGCCAGAGGCAACGCTGTCGCTCCAGCAGCTTGGGGTATCTTCCTCTGTTTTAACACTAACATAATGAAAATAAGGCAAAAAATGGCCAGACAAACACCAAATGTACAACCAAAATACAAGTACAAAATGTTAAGCTGAGACAATATAAACTTTGTGTAAATCTTCATTATTTAACTTTGATCTCATACGAGGACAGAAAACTTATAAATTACCCAATTAAAAAAAAGTTTGCCTTATTCTTGTGTTTTTGCTGTCAGTCAGATGTTAAATGAGACATTAATATGAATATTGCACCAACAGTTAATGGTAATTTAGGTATCAGGCAAATTAGTGAGATGGATGGATGTTTGTTCCATTTAGTAAAGCAGCAGAAGGAACTTGTTTATGCAGAGCTTGTAAACAAGGACAGCAGGAGAATAATCATGGAATGGTTCTTATCTCTCAAGTCTCAGACTGACCCCTCAAGTCTCTGAGAACCTGGGATGTAATGAGGACTCTGGTTCTGATCATCATCTCTTCCTCCTTTCAGGGACATCATGAGCCGCTCAGACTCTGACTCCGCCCTCCCACTGTCTCTCAACGAATCACGAGCTCTGCACAATTCTAGACTCCCCCTACAGGGTCAAAGCTCCACCCACAGAGTGGTAGGAGGAGGAGGTCTTGAGAAGAGCTCCAGCCTGGGGGAGCTGAGAGGCAACTCCTCCACAGTCCTCACCTCCTCCTGCTCCACACGCTCCCTCTACGTCACCTCAGACACTCCTGATGGCTCCATCATCTTCTCCCCATCCGCCTTATCCAGCTCGGCTGGCAGCGGACAGGGAGCCGGCGTCCAGCCATTCAACATGAGGAAGGACAGAGGAGAGGCTCAGGAGCCGTCGGCCAGCCGGAGGAAGAAAGCTTTTTATACCATCTTCAGGAAAAAGAGAGACGTTCCTGAAGCTGTGAGCGAGAGATAAACCCTCCTGCTGGGTTAGGATGAAGCATCATCTTCATCATGAAGACCCTTCCAAGTTTCGTTCTGCAGGGACACTGATGAATAGAGAGGAAGAAGAGTTAAAACTGAACTTTACCCAAAGGAGTTAAACACATGAGTGAGGGGCTCCACAATAAAAACTAAATATGTGAAAATCTTTTTATGTGTGGAAAAAATAAGACAATAAAACAGAAAAATCTAAATATTTTTCCTTTTATTGTCCTCATTTCTTTCTGTTGGAATAAATTTTATAGAATAAAATTATTTATTCCAAGCAGATAATCTGTTTGGAAACCAGACCTGCTTTTTTATTTCTGTAAATATTGTTTTTTGCAGTTTTTCTGATTTCAGTTGGAAAAACTGAAGATCTGGATTGTCTGTGATCAGGAAGCTCCTGCAGCTTCAGATGGAGGTTTAAACTGAACCGTTAAAGAATGAAACTTTTATTCACAATAAGTGTCTCTGTACAGTTAATCACATATATATTACACTTTTAAATAAAGTGTATACACCAGCTGAGCTTTCCTCTGTAGGACTGACCCTTCAGCTGACAGCAGGTGGCAGCACTGATCCACAGCCTGACCACTTCAGGACCAACAGCAGGCCCCATTTAAGTGTTTAAAATTTAAAGTTAGTTGCTTTAATTAGAAAAGGAATCTGAATGGACTCTCATAATCTCTGCTGGTCTGAGGTCAGTGTGACTCCAACAGGAACAAACCGGGATTACAGGAAGGTCCCTAAAGTCCAGAATAAAGTACCAGAAGGCCTGAGTTAGAAAACCAGTGCAGACCAGTAATACTGGAGTCTACGAACCCGTAGAGAGCAGTATCAAGTCTTAGAGGTAAAACCAGCAGGTTCTAGAGCCAGAGGAGGAGACGTGGATCAGGATTTGAAGTCATAGAATGAAAAAGCATCAATTAACCGTTTCAGAAAGACAAAAGCTGATATTAATATTGAGAAATGAAGATTAAAATGTTCCATATAAAGTCCTGATGCGGTTTAACATCCAAATGTGCTTCAAATATTTTAACGGGGAGAGCTGAAACAGCTCCCCTGGTGGCCATTTGAGGAATAAAAATTAAGTCTATCCATTAAAATTTTATCCATCTATGTGTTTATCCAATTATTAGAGGCAGAAAAATCACATTGTTTCCACTGTGATAAATTTCCTGCCTGTCAGCAGTCTGTGAAGATGTGTTACTGAAGATGTTTGAATGCAGGTTCTACAGACACTGGACATGTATCAGCCAGAAGCTGCTGTTGAGCAACAGCATCATCCTGTTTCTGGGAGCGTTTATTTTTCACCTTATAAGGTTTCCTCCTTCATCATCATCTCTTCCTGTCTGCTTCACTCCTCCCCTCCAACCACGTCCTGTGTTCCTGCTCCGTGGGCAAACCGGCAGCTTTGATTGGTCCAAGCATAAACAGAGTCACTGTACAGGTGGAAGAAGGTTTAAGAGTTAATGTGCAGACTCTAAACCTGGTTTTCTGAGCAGAACAATGAACATTTATCAGGTTTCAACTCTGAACCGAACAGAACTGTCAGATTGAACTGCTCAGACAGAAATGATTAAAGTCAAAAAGAGAAGCGAAAGCTGAATTTGTTTTTGCTCGAGTGGAGTAACTTCCTCCCACAGAGCGGCGGCAGCTTCCTCTTCATGCAGACCATCACAACAAACAGCTAAGCAGACTGAAAGAGGAGATGCAGAAAAACCTCTGAGATGCCTGCAGGAGGTTTCGTCTCTCTGAGTTAATCTGGAACCATTTAATATGGTTTAACTAACAACAATAGCACAAAAAGTCTGAGGGACAGAAAGCTGACAGCAAGAAAGTGTTTGATTTTAGAGAATTCCCTGTTCTCCTGAACGTCCTGCTAATCTGGAGAACCGGAGGTACAGCAGAACTCGTTAACACACCTGAGCCAGGTATTCCTAAGGTGGGGCAGTCAGTCTCTGCCCCATTGTCTCCGATCCAATTAAATTAAATTAAATTCAATTCAATTCAATTTTATTTATATAGCGCCAATTCACAACACATGTCGTCTCAAGGCTCTTCATAAAGTCAGTTTAATCCAATCATAACTATCCTAACTATCAAACAGTCAGATTCAGTTATTTATTCAAATTGGATAAAAAGTTTTTCTATCTAAGGAAACCCAGCAGATTGCATCCAGTCAGTGACTTGCAGCATTCACTCCTCCTGGATGAGCATGTAGAGACAGTGGACAGTCACTGGCGTTGACTTTGCAGCAATCCCTCATACTGAGCATGCATGTAGCGACAGTGGAGAGGAAAAACTCCCTTTTAACAGGAAGAAACCTCCAGCAGAACCAGAACCAGGCTCAGTGTGAGCGGCCATCTGCCACGACCGACTGGGGGTTAGAGAGAACAGAGCAGAGACACAAAAAGAACAAAGAAGCACTGATCCAGGAGTACTTTCTATGGGAAGGAAAAGTAAATGTTAATGGATGTAGCTCCTTTAGTCGTTTCATCTAGAAAGAAAGAACAGATAAACTCTGAGCCAGTTTTCAAGGTTAGAGTCTGAAAGAGAGCACATAGAGTTAGTTACAGTAAAAGCTCAGTCAGTAGCTATGTCTAGGGGAGAGAAAGGGTTAAACACTGAAAGACAGGGCCATGTGGATCATCGGTAGAGGGTGAGCATTAAGTTGTTGCCAGCAGAAGCTTGGAGGATTCCCCTCTCCAGAAAGGTGTTACAGGTAGACACAGAGTCAGGCCAGGTGTAGCTTCTAGGAAGAGAAAAGAGAGAACAAAGTTAAAAGCTGAAATAACAGCAAATAATGCAAAATTGGAGAGTAGTATGAGAATGTAGCGAAGAGGGTGAACGTGGTCATTATGTCCTCCAGCAGCCTAAGCCTATAGCAGCATAACTACACAGATAGTTCAGGATAACCTAAGCCACTCTAACTATAAGCTTTATCAAAAAGGAAAGTTTTAAGCCTAGCCTTAAAAGTAGACAGGGTGTCTGCCTCACGGACTAAAACTGGGAGCTGGTTCCACAGGAGAGGAGCCTGATAACTAAAGGATCTGCCTCCCATTCTACTTCAGAATCAGAATCAGAATCAGCTTTATTGCCAAGTTTGTACATACAAACAAGGAATTTGACTCCGGTACACTTTGCTCTTTGGTTTTTGTTTTTGCACTACAGAATATACATATTTACAATGTACAAATATACACATATATACATAAAATAAAATAAGAAGGTGCATTTGCAACATCTGTCTGCTGTTGTTTTGTATTTTATTAAATGTTCAACAGAGAAACAGCCTGGGGGAAGAAACTGTCTCTGTGGCGGCTGGTTTTAGTAAACAGAGCTCTGTAGCGCCACCTGAAGGTAAAACTCTGAACAGTTTATGTGCAGGATGTGAGGGGTCTGCAGAGATTTTAGCAGCTCTTTTCCTGACCCTTGACCTGTATAAGTCCTGGATGGAGGGAAGGTCAGCCCTGATGATTCTCTCTGCAGTCCTGATTATTCGTTGCAGTCTGGACCTGTCCTGTTTTATGGATGAACCAAACTGCACTGAGATGGATGAAGACAGGACAGACTGAATGATGGCAGTGGAGAAGATGACCAGCAGCTCCTGTGGAAGGTTGAACTTCTTGAGTTGCCTCAGGAAGTACAGTCTCTGCTGGGCCTTCTTCTGAACAGTGTCTATGTGTGAAGACCATCTCAGGTCCTCAGAGATCTTCTACTTCTAGAGACTCTAGGAACCACCAGTAAACCTGCAGTCTGAGAACGAAGTGCTCTGTTAGGAACATATGGAACAATCAGCTCTCTGATGTATGATGGAGCTAAATCATTAAGGGCTTTATATGTGAGGAGGAGAATTTTAAATTCTATTCTGGATTTAACAGGGAGCCAATGAAGGGAAGCTAAAGTAGGGGAATATGATCTCTCTTTTTAATTTTCATCAGAACTCTTGCTGCAGCATTTTGGATCAGCTGAAGGCTTTTAACTGCATTTTAACTAGTGATCCATCTGTTGCCATGGAGCAGCAGATGGATCAGAGCTTCATCTGCAGTAATGAAGGCACTGCCCAAGTTTGTGGTGGTGAAAAAGGTGCTGAGCTGAAGGAACAAGACTCTGGATCCAACCAGCTAATGGAGCATCCTCTGAGGTAGCTGTTGCAGACTTAGGGATAAGCAGAGGAACATCATCGTCTGGAAGGAGCTCAAAGTAGAGCTGCTGCTCCTCTACATCAGCTGAGGAGGAAGATCTGACCAGGTGGCCCACATTTAGAGGTTATCTGGTCACATTCCACTGGGAGAAGACAGTGCATCAGCCAATCACATGGCAGCAACTTGCTTCATTTATTCATCTAGACCAGGTGAAGATGACCTGCTGAAGTTCAAACAGAGCATCAGAAAGGAGAATAATGCAGCATAGCATGGTTGTTGGTACCAGATGGGCTAGTCTGAGTATATCAGAATCTGCTGATTTACTGGAATTTTCACCCACAACCATCTCTCATGTTTACAGAGAATGATCTGAAGAAGAGGAAATGTCCAGTAAGCAGCAGCTGAGTGGATGAAGATGCCTTGTTGATGTCAGAGGTCAGAGGAGAATGAACAGACTGGTTCCAGATGATAGAAAGGCAACAACTGATAAATATGGTTTGAAAAGAATGGACCCACCCTGGTGGTGGTGGTATAATGATGTGGGCTATTTTAGCACCAACTGAGTATCAATGAAACCCCACAGCCTACCTGAGTATTATTGCTGACCATCTCCATCCCTTTATGACCGCAGTGGACCCATGTTCTGATGGCTGCTTCCAGCAGGATCCTCATTGCTGAAAAAGCTGACGGCGTCGACAAAGTTCTCCTCAGTCTCTGTGGACCGATCACAGAGACTGACAGCCTTCAGAGGGATCAAAGGTCGTCCAACCCGGTTTCTGACATTTACGCTCTGAGATTTACTGTCAGGACTTTTGAACCATGATCTGCAGATGCATTTGTGGAATAAATATTTATTGTAATGATTCAGCAATGATTCCTGATTGAAAAAACAAATATCTGGTGGACGTTTAGTTTAATTTACAGAAGATAAAACTTATCAGACTTCTTTTTCAACAGATTGTTCAAAAAGAAGTAGGCAGAAGTAAAAACGTATCACCCACCCTGCACACACACACACACACTCTTGTTTTACCTTATGTAGTGAGGACCATGTGTTGACTCCCATTGACTTCCATTGATTTTCAGCCATTTTCAACCCTTTCTATGCCCTAACCCTGACAATAACCCTAAACCTAACCATTACCAGTGCATGCCTAACCCTAACCTTAACCTAAACTCAATTCACACCTTAGTCCTAAACCTAACCGTTAGCAAAATAGGTCGTGAGGACCAGCAAAATGTCCTCACTTTGGTACCAACGGTCCTCAATTTGATGGTGAAATCGGGAAAATAGTTCTCACTGTGATGCCAAGACAGGAACACACACACACACACACACACACACACACACACACATTAAAGATCTGTAAAAAAATGACATAAATGCCATGTAGCAGGAAGGAGAAGACCTCACTACCACCCATCCTCAGCTATTGCTCTCCCAAAATACAATCCTGATGGCTCTTTTCTTAATGTGTATAATGGTTGGAGGTTCGAGTAGATGTTATCCCAGACTTCAACACAGCAAGAAAGATATTCTAGCACAAGTGAATTACACAGAATATTCAGTAATCTATGATCCAGCATTTCTGGATTTCCCCACAACAGCAAATCTTTTAGCCATTTTCATTTTTACATGTCTTACTTGAGGTTTCCAGCAGATTTTGAGCTCTGCTGTTATTCCAAGGAAAGTGTTCTTCATATAGTTGTCCAAGTTTTACTTTATTAATAGTTATCTGTATTTTTGTATCCCTGGTATTTTTAAATTTCAAATTATCATAAATTGATTTTAATCATATTTATGAGTCTGTTTAAGCCACAAATCTATGGACTCAATTTCTGTTGTAACTGTCTTTAAAAGTGCCTATATATTTGGCCTAATACAAAAAATAATCATCTGCAAATGAGACAAATTTCAACATTTTAGATGCTTTACATATATCATAAAATACAAAATACACTGTTTTGGGCCTCACACTGTGCCCTGTGGGACAAAGCAAGTAATCTCTGAGAAATCTGATTTTTACTCCCTCATTTGTACAAACTTGCTGCCCACTATAACAGATTTTTACCAGTTCAACGCCACTCTTATACCATACTTTTACATCTACAGTTTATCTAACCTCCCCCCGTTATGGGTTTTAAATCTGCGTTTTTGAAACGTTTCTAGCCGTCCTGGAACATGAACTGCCGCTAAAATGAGCAGCATCAACATTTTTAATTAAAAATTTGATTTTGTTCACCCTGAAAATTTGTCACACATTTGTCAGTTTTTAACTGTGCTTCATCTCCTTAGATCTGACTTGTGATCAGTTTATTATAGCAGCAGATATCAATGAGTTTATAAACACAAACATGAGGACCATGTGACAGAACATGAGCTGCCTTCTCTCTCTCTCTCTGCCTGTAGAAACTGAAGGTCTCTCTCTCAGACGTGGCTCCAGGTCTATATTTAACCCACTGGTCCCCTCCCACCCTCTTTCACACATACTCGACATATTGAGGCGGCTGAGAGACGACGAGCAGGATGGAGGTAAAACTCTCAAACTTTTTGTCTGCTGCTCACTGTTAGTGGTTTTGGTGTGTTCTGTTGCGTCACACTGGAGTTTATTAAAAAGTACACACCAAAATGAGCTAAACTGTTACTACAGGTGATCCATGAATTAGACAGACTTTTCCTTCGGTTGGAAGGACTTTTTGGTCAATTCTTAGTTCATTTGAATTTGGATATGGCAGGGTGGGTTGGCTGGTAAACTGTGAAAAGCGCTAACAGGAAACCAAAATGTGCATCACCGACATTACAACTGTGGACTCTAAGGTGTCGTCAGACTATTTAGGAATTTTATCACCTTCAGTCAGTCAGAGGAGCCGGAATTTTTACAGAAGGGAAATTTGGTCAGAAACAACACAGAATTTATCTAATTTTAGACATCTGCCTGTCATCTCTTTAAAACAGGTCAAATGTGTCTGTTGGTTTTCCTCTGCAGCTCAGATCTTAACCAACATGGGACTAAATAAGAGTCATTTCACCAGTTCTGGAGTACCAAGGGGCATTGTCCTCAGTACAGTGTTATTCTGTGTTATTCATCCATATCAAGACAGCACTAATAAGCTCAGATGGATCTCGAGTTCATCTTTGTGACAAACACAAACCTGCCATAAGTGTCTAAAACAAAACACATTGGCTCTAGATTTAGTAACTTTTCAGATGGAAAATCAGTCCCCAGTTCTTCAATAAAAACAAGTTAATAAAAATCAGCCTCGAGAAGGAAAACCTCTTTGCCACCACTCTGATTTGTTTGAAATGGGAAAAAGGCACCACCTGTTAGCTGATGCACATGCTCAGTGGTGACTTTTGTGGTCTGTCATAGAAAACACAGTCAGAAGTCAGTTACTCAATACATGGCTGTGCAATAAGCAAGAGAAGGTCTGTTATCATTTATTAATGGACACCTTTATGGTTTGAATTCCAACATTTTGTCCGTAAAAATAAACCATGCGGTGCTCAGCATGTTTAACATTTAATCTACAAAATCTCTGAGGAAGAACACTCATTGCAACACAATGTTTCACTATTTCATAAACAAACACAACGCACCTTATGCTGACCATCAATCTGGGAAGAGTTAAAGAACTACTTCCAGAGAATCACTGAACCAGAATGGCAGCAAGGCTGTTTACAAAGCTGTCCAGATATCTAGTACAATGTCCTCTGGACAGATAAGATTAACGTAGAGATGTTTGGCCATAATGAGGGCCATGTTTGGACTAAACCAAACACAGCAGATCAGCACAAACAGCTCATAGCAACTGTTAAGCACAGTGGTGGAGCGTTGATGATTTAGGCTTGTTCTAGAGCCGCAGAACCAGGACACCTTGAAGTAATTGAGTGAATCATGAACATCTCCATGTACCAGTGTTCTAGGGTCAGTGAGGTTATCTGTCCAACAACAGAAGCCTGGTTCAAACTGGGTCACCAACAGAACAGTGATCCCAAACACAGCAGCAGATGGCTGAAAAGGAAAAGAATCAAGGTGTTGCAATGACCTAGTCAAGGTCCAGACCTTAACCTGACTACAATGCTGTGACAAAATGTCAATGAATCAGTTCGTACATATTTCTGATTATAGGTTTAGATTAAAATGAGTAAGACCAATTTGAGCTGAGTTGAATATTTCCTGAATTAGTTTTGAATGGCCTGCGATGGACTGGCAACCTGCCCAGGATGTACCCTGCCCCGCGCCCGTAGACTGCTGGAGATAGGCACCAGCTCCCCCGTGACCCACTACGGAAGAAGCTGAATAGAAGATGAATGAATGAGTCTTGAATGAGGTTTTTTTTGCTCCTGAGTAGCTGGTTGAGTCAGAAGGTTTCTACTGGCTGATCCTCTGTAAGCTGCGTTCATTGGTTTTAAAATAATGTTTACAGTGATTTTCATCAGACTGTGCTGTATTTATACAGTCAGGACATTACTGGAGCACAGCAGAAGCTGACAGTGACTTTATTGGGAATCTTACAACACATTCAGCAGAAGCACAAATAAAAGAGATCCGAAAAACTCGAATGAGGAAGAATACAAATGCCTCTGATCATAAATTTAATACATAAATGTTATTAAACTGCACTTGAAGTTTTTTCAGCATTTTTGAGATTTCTCTATTATTCTGTCCACAACTGACAACCTCCCTCAGGGTTTATAGCCTACAGTCCAGTTCAAGTCTGGACCTGGACATTGTTTCTCATCTGAGAATATGTAAAGTCAAGTCTTTATGAAACTGAGAAGTTTTCAGCTGTCAGCTCTGTGAGAATCTCCCTGGAGATAAAATCCTATTTTCTATTTGTCAAACGTCTTTTTGGACATTTTTATAGATTTAACTAAAGAAATGGAAACAAACGGGTTCCTCATAAAGATTTTATTTAAAATTGGTTCTTTATTAAGATGTCTGTTATATGTGGACCCCATACTGGTTCATCCCTAGAGTTTAGAAGCATTTCATGCCAACTCATATAATAACAACTAAAAATCTTGTTTCACATTGCAGATACATTTAGAGAAACCAAAGTACCCAGTCAGATGTAAGACCAATAGATGCAAAAGATAAACAAGAATCTTACAATTGATCACGTATGGAACAAGTATGCTAACCTACATTTTGCACTTCTAATGCACAGTGAATGTAAGTTAGCAACTGGTTCTAAACTTAACACAAAAGCAAAATATTTGCAGAGAGTAACAGTTCTAAAAAGTAAAGAGATCTGCTTGTGTGGATTCTGTCATCTTTAGACAGTCGGGCTGATGGGTTCACTGGTTTATAAAATGCTAAACTAACATAAGCTAAGGTACGTTTTGGTAGGCTTAGGTTAAGGTAAGATAAGGGTAGGTAAGCTAAACCAAGATAAGATAAACCAACTCAGAATCAGCTTTATTGCCAAGTTTGTGACACAATCAAGGAATCTGACTCCGGTACATTTTGCTCTCAGTGAAGATTTGATTTTCAATATAAATGGAAACAAAAACTATAAAACATATTTTAAATGTACATATATACATAATTGACTTTCCAACAGAATATAATGTGTGATCAGTCCAAGTCTGCATGGTGTTGTTCTGAAGCTCTGACTGTCAAGAGTTCATCAGAGAAACAGCCTGGAGGAAGAAACTGTCTCTGTGGAGGCTGGTTTTAGCAGACAGCGCTCTGTAGCGCCACCTGAAGGTAAAAGTCTAAACAGTTTATGTGCAGGATGTGTGGGGTCTGCAGAGATGTTAGCTGCCCTTTTCCTGACCCTTGGCCTGTATAAGTCCTGGATAGAGAGAACTTAAGATAAAATAGCTAAAGTATTTTCCTTGTGTACATTAAAGAAAAGCTCTTCATCAATCCGTAGTCCTCAGTAGTAAAAGAGAGACTCATGTTAGAGAGTTGATGAGGACCGAAGTGGCAACAGGGCATCGGCAGACACAATGAAGAAAATGATAAACTTACAGAAACACGAAGAGACTAAAAACAGAAACCAGGAACTGATATATAATAGACTAATGGGCACAGATTGGAACTTAATACAAACATAAATGAGAACAAAAACACAAGCAGCTGTGGATATTGACAGATGTCCAAATAAGCCCATGAACAACTAAAATTAACATGAACCCATGAAGAATGTTCCCAGGAGGTCGCCTGGGAGAACCCAAGGAAGAGATCTGGACACTGGAACCCACGTAGGAGCTCTGGAGAACAGTGTGGAAGCCAGGTTAACCCACGACAGAGCTTGGGAAATGGAAAACAAGGGGGTCCACCTGGACATCCTCGTTCGGGGAACTTGTGTGGTGGTGGTGACTGACCTGGTCATGGTTGAGGGAACAGCTGCAGCTTGAGGGGAAGAGCGGGCTCTGGTGCTTGGAGGCAGCATGGCTCTGGTGTTCAACCACTGTAGATCATGACTAGGACACCCTTTTTAATAATTTAAAAAAAAGTTTTTAACTTTAATGAGTTGCAGTCTCAAGTCTCTATCTCTGTTTGTTTTTTAGAATCTGCCTCATACAGAAATCTTCTCATCTTCTCTCATTTTTGCTCCTTGAGTTTTACTTTCCAAACAATAATCCCAGCTTTACAGGCTATTTGAATCCTCATGTCTGAGGACATCCTGCAGGCTGCATGAACTCAGGTCTCAGTGGTTTTCAGTCACTCTGAATAATAACGAAGGGGACCCATCTGACATTTAACTTTGACATTGAAGTAAAAACTCAATGTCATTGGCTTTTTGTACAATCTTTTGCAGAACCTCAGTCCTTGGAGAAAAATGTTAGAAGTGGACCATCATAATCACAGTTGATTTTAGACATTTCATTGTTGTTTAACTACTGTTGTCTCTCACTGGAGACAGACTTCCATCTGGGATCTAAAGCTGTGTTGTCAGGAATAATGGGAATAAATCCAACAAACCCTCAGGATCCGTGCTATACTTGAGTAGCACAGTTTATGTAGCATATTATTTATGAGCTTTATGGTCACATTTTTAGGCCTCGTTCTTACTTATTCTCATATAGCTGTTATATTACCTTTATGTTTATTGGTATTATGGATTCTCTTGGTTGGGTTAGTAGTGACTGACTGACTTTACACCTGTTAATTAGTTATTTATTGACATATAGTCATATTAAGTAGTTTTATTTTTATTGATCAGCTTTGTGTTTTTATTGATTTAATGGTTAGTTATTGGTTTTAGACTTATTTCTAGTTTTATGATTGAATTTATTTGTTTAAATGTTATCTTCATAGGTTTGCTAGTTATTTAATGGTTTAATGGAGTCCTATGGTCATTGATTTAATGGGTGTATTATTTTTTCCTCTTTATTGGTGCTAAATGTGCATGTCTTAGTTAAATGGTTATTAATGTGGTTTATTTTATATTGGCATTTCTGGTTTTATGGCCATATTGTCTTTATAGTTAATTATTAACTTTATTTTATAAGGTAATCTATTAGTTTTATAGTGGTTATTTATCAGGTTTATGATTGTATTTAATATTTTCAGTCAGCTGCTCTGCTGGAAACAAATAAGCTGGTCCATCACAACTAGCCTTCCGTCTTCTTCTACATATAGAAAATAACACTTCCTGCTCCAACATGTTATGGTTGATGTTTGGACTGATGCTGATGTACGATGTGAGCGATGGAAACTGTGGAAACTAAAGTTGGTTGTGATTCTGGTTTTGGTTGTGTAAATTGCTTGGATCTATAATGGTTTTGTTTTGATGGTTTTTAATAGGTTAAAATAGGCTAATTTCTGAATCAGATGCGGTTGTTGTCTAAAGACAGTATAATCATCCAGTAGATTTCTGAACTTCTGTAGATCATGATGAGTTCTTACTGTCATATGGTGATTCAGATGAAAATGCTGCAGAAGCCCAGAAAGGCTGTCAACCTGGCAGGACAAATAAGGCCCACATGAGGTGCGTTCCTCTCCAACACCGACCCTGACAACCAGAACTGCAGTCAAACAAACAGCAGCAGCAGATGGAGGAGGAAGTGGGTTAACGGCAGTTTTCTTTCGTCACTTTCCGGCTCAGTTTTCAGACTGTGTGTGTTCACAATGATTGAAGCTGTGGGTGACTTTATTATCTGAGGAATGTCAGCTATGTGAACCCTTCAGCTGAGATGGACACGGATCATCCCCACGTCAACAGCTGGGTGTATAAACCACTGAATATCTTTGTGAGGACCCCGCTGTGGGACAAACTGCAGGTGCATATGGTAACAGGGACTGATTCAGAAGAAGACATCGTTATGTTACAGAAACAACCAGTGGTGAAAGTCCTGATCCTCTTCTGTGATCTCCCAGAGGTCAACAGTTCTCCAGGATGGTTCTGATGGTCTTTCACAGTTTTTTGGGGGTTTTGCGGCCCTTTCACCCAGTAGACCTAATCATTTCAGATGAATGTCCTTATGTGTTAGCTCTGCCCCATGACTCACTCAGGCTAAATGAGGCTGTTACACTCAGAGAGTTGGGATGAACCAGTGCTGTGCAGGCAGCTATAAAGAACCAGTTTGAAGGCTGATCTTTGGGCTTTTTGTTACCAAAGATCTGATGATGTGCATCATGTGCGAATAGGGACCATCCAACCGGCCCAGTATATTTTTTCTGCATGCATGCAAGACACCTAAAATATGTTATATGTTATGTTAAAACAAAGGAGATGATTGTAGATTTTAAGAGAAACAGGAATGGGTCAAAGACTATGTCCATCATGGGAGAAGAGGCGGAGGTGGTGGAGGAGGATAAATACCTCGGTGGACAACAGACTGGAGTGGAGATGCTACTGTGAAGTCATCTACAAGAAGGGACAGAGCAGACTGTACTTCTTGAGGAAGCTTAGGACCTTTGGTGTTTCCAGCAAGATGCTGCAGATCTTCTATAAGTCTGTTGTGGAGAGTGTGATCTCTTCTGCCATCATCTGCTGGGGTAGCAGCATCAGAACCAGGGACTTTAAAAAGTTCAACAAGTTGATAAAGAAGGCTGGTTCTGTTCTGGAGACTCCTCTAGAACCTCTGGAGATCATTGTGCAAAGAAGGATTCTTCATAAAATGAAGAACATTATGGAGAACCCTGAGCATCCTCTTCATCAGACTGTCCTACATCAACAGAGTGTCTTCAGTCAGAGGCTCCTTCAGATCTGCTGTAAGACAGACCTCTACAGGAGATCCTTCCTGCCCACAGCATCAGCATCAGCATCCTAATACCAAGATGGCGCCGACAATGGCAGCCTCGGAGCTTCGCTCTCTCCTTGTTTTTGTATTGCTGCTAAAATCTCTGCAGACCCCACACACCCTGCACATAAACTGTTTAGAGTTCTGCCTTCAGGTGGCGCTACAGAGCGCTGTTCACTAAAACCAGCCGCCACAGAGACAGTTTTCTTCCCCAGGCTGTTTCTCTGTTGAACATTCAATAGAGTACAAAACAACAGCATACAGATGTTGCAAATGCACCTTTTTATTTATATATGTGTATATTTGTACATTGTAAATATGTATATTCTGTAGTGCAAAAACAAAAACCAAAGAGCAAAGTGTACCGGAGTCAAATTCCTTGTTTGTATGTACAAACTTGGCACTAAAGCTGATTCAGATTCTGATTCTGATTCTGATTCTGATCTACAACGGCTCTCTGAAGAAACCTGCAGAATATGAGCTACAACAACATTTAATTTCCCTCTGGGATGAATAAAGGATTTTTGAATTGAATCGAATTGAATCATCCAACCAACTACTGCATTAAAGCAGGAGGTTTAACTACAATATTTCAAACATTGATACTGCAGGTGGCGGCAGTTAAATAAAATTTGCAGATCTGGTTAAATCTGTGAAAAATCCCAAAGATAAACGACAAAAAACAGGATTTTAGCTCCAACATTGCCAAAGAGCAGTTAGCTGGATTGGGTCTCTTCTTGCTCAGTTTGTGGCGTATTGTGAATTTTTATGACAGTTTTGCATCTTTTTCAGATTGTTTTGTATCTTGAAGTTAATTTGACGTCTCTGAGGTCATTTGTATCTTTTTTAATTGTCCCATGCCTCCTGACGGATATTTAAACTTTTTGTCTTTTTGTGATAGTTCAATGTCATTTTCCATACTTTACCATCACTTAGTGATCTGTTTGTCTTAATTCGTTTTTTAAATGTCTACAGTAACATTCACTGAAACAGGACAGAACCTCAGCTGATCTGCTCTCCCACCTGGTGTTATTCACCTGTTTCACCTTCTGTCCTACAGAATGAGGCTCCGCCCCGCCGCTCTGTGGCCGAACTCGCAGGAAAATTCAAAGGCCCGGCTCCTCAACCAAACAGCGCTACTGGGAACCAGGCGGTGAGGTTCAACCTGCACATAAACAAATGGAAAAACAAAATGAGACATTGGAAAATATTATAATTGTCAGCGAGTCAAAACAGGCCTGACTGGAGGAGCTAAAGCTCAGATTGGTTATTTGTTGTTTGTCAGGATAAACCTGTGAGGCGACGACCGCCGAGAACCTTGCAGCTTCCAAACCCACACACAGATGAGACGCAGGTGAGACATCAGCAATCATATGGCTTTTTCAACCAAAGATGGTTGAAAAAGATGGAGAAACATATTAATTAAAGCTTTAGAGCTTTAATGACAAAAAAAAATACAAATGACAAACCACAGCTCAATTAAAGACAAGAAAGAATAAATAGAACAAATATTTTTGAAATCATTCCAAATATAAAATGAACCAAACTTTTTTTAAAAACAAACTTTAAGCCAATTAAAGACTGAAATGCTAAATACTACAAATAAAAAAACTTGAAATGTGGAAAACATCTACATGAGGCAAGAAAAACAAAAACCTAAAATTACTTTAAACAAAGAAAAAGTACATTTTTAAAATTTGTTTTCTAATAAAACAACAAATAAACAGATGAAAAAAATCTACAAACAAAACAAAATAAAACCAAAAGTTGTCAAAAACAGTCAGAACAGAGTCGTATTTCTGCCTTCATGGTGGAACATAAAGGCAAACAAGCTGGTCTTTTATGTAAGCACAAGACTCCTTTAACAAACGCCATGAGGGGAAAAGATCTTCAGCGCCTCTCCAGGACCAGTTCTGTGTTCTGGTTCTTTTATTTCTGATCAACAGGTTCTGTTTGTTTCAGCCTCCTTCAGGCGCAACGTCTCCTCCCAAAGCCAAGAGAAACTCTGCTCTCGTGGAGAAACTCCAGGTGAGTCCCGTTGGTTTGTGACAAACGCTGCTGCCCCCTGCTGCTGTGGTCGGGGCATTGCACTCTGATATGACTGACATCACTGTGACATCACTGTGACATCACACCTGTTGTGCGCTCAGGCCAACCTGACTCTCGGCTCTCCAACGACGGCTCCTCTTAAGAGCCCTGGACTAAGGATGCTACCTCCTGGCTTCACCCCGCCCTCTCCTGGCTCTGCCCCCCCAGTTCCTATGGTAACCACATCATCCACAGCGACCCCCACCAGCCCTGTCCCAACCTCTCCATCAACAGAAAGCCCCACCTCTTTTGAAGCTCCTCCCTCTGCTGCAGAGGGAAACATCCTGCAGAGCATCAACAAGGTGAGAAAGTCATTTAAAGGGCATTTCCACAGATTATTGTTAAATCCTCTGTGACCTCACCTGTGTGTCTGTGTTGTGATTGGTCCGTCTCCAGGGCAGACCCAAAGGCTCCATCAAGCGACGCCCTCCGTCCCGTCGTCACAGGAAGTCCAGCAGTGGAGACGATGCGGGAGTCGGACATTACGTAGCAGATACACACCTGATCTCCCAGGCTGAGGGAGAGGAGAAAACCACCGCAGGAGGAGGAGGTGAGGAAGAGGGAGGAGAGGTATTTAGGAACGACGGTACGACAGAAACTTCAACACCACCTGAGAAGAAAGAAACTAATGAAAAAGAGGAGACGAAGAGCAGGGCTGATGTGAAGGAGAAAGAGGAAGAATGTACATCTTTCCCACAGCAGGGGGAGGATGAGGAGGAGAAAGAAAAGGAAAAGGAGGAGGAGGAAAAAACATCTGAAGCAAAACAAAAAGATCCGACTGATGAAACAACAAAAGAGGAAGAAGAGAAGGACGAGGTTTGTTAATCTTCTGTAAACTAAACTAAGAGTCTGAAACAGTTCAGAGCTGCAGGAACCCACAGAAACACGATCCTGAACTAAGTCTGGGGAAGAAGTTACTAGTATTCACATTCAACTGCTGGATCAGAACCAGGTGGTAACGGTTTGTTCCAAAATGGAACAAAACAGGAAAAAGATACAAAACAGATTAAGAAGGCAAATTATTGGGAGCTGAGAGGTTATATATCAGCTCATCAAAGGTCTAAGACCCAAAACAGATGTAAACGGGTCACAAAAAGAAGTCAGTTCCTGGTCATCACCTTAGCTTAATTCATTTAGATATGATGTCTGATGTGTCTCCAGTCAGCTGAAACAGAAGGTCCATGTCTTCTAAAACCAAAAGCTCCCAGACCATGATGCAGCCACCTCCTTGTCATGACAGTGATGTTGGAAGCCATCAGGACTATTCTAGACAGAGAACAAAACATTCTTCCACCTCTCCCCTCCTTGGTGATCATGGAGGTTTGATAGGCAGATACCATCTTCTGGCCACTAGGCCATCAGTCAGCATCAGTAAGGGCCTGAATTTGGATTGAGGATGTATCTTCTGGGTCAGTACAGGTGACATGTTTTTGTGTCCACCAGTTCTATCTCATAACCCTCGGGATCGTTTTCAGGAATTCGAACCGATTGTCTCTCTGCGTTCCAACATAGCAGCAATGGCTCGTTGTGGGCCTGCCTTCCTGTGCAGCTCAACAATCCTACCATGGTCAAAGACAGAAGGCCTTTATGGGTTTGCCATCAGGAGGACATGTCAGTGTGAATGGCTGACAGAGGATGAAAGGAAAGTCAGATTTTAACTTTTTGTCTCTGATGTCGGCAGGGAGGGCGTTTCGAAGGCGAGGGGCAGATCGGTTAGGATCCAGCAGCACATCATTTCTTCCCAGACAACAGATATCAAGACCAAACAGAAGTTCTACATGACAGAACTACTCACACAGATCCAGTGAAGTTGGGACGTTGTGTAAAACCTAAATAAAACCAGAATCTAATGATCTGCTAATCCTGTATAACCAACATGCAGCTGAATCCACTAGAAAGATATTTAATGTTCAAACTGATAAACCTTATCGTTTTTCTGCAAATATTCCCTCATTTGCAACACGTTCCATCAAAGCTGGACCGGGTCATGTTCACCACTGTTTCATGACCTTTCCTTCTAACACTGAATCAGCGTTTGGGAACTGAGGACTCATTGTTGGAGCTTTGTAGGAGGAATTCTTTGCCATTCTTGCTTGATGAACAACTTCAGTTGCTCAACAGTCCAGGGTCTCCGTTGTCATATTTGGATCTTCATAATGTTCCACATTTTCAATTGGAGACGAGTCTGGACCACAGGCGGGCCAGCCCAGTACCAGAACCCTATTGGAACAAGTGCAGAATGTGGCTTGGCGTTGTCTTGCGGAAATGGGCAGGAACGTCCCTAAAGAAGATGTTGCTTGGATGGCAGTAGATGTTGCTCCAGAACCTGGATGTACCTTTCAGCATCAATGGTGCCTTCACAGAAGTGCCAGTTACCCATGATGCCGTGGTCACTAACACACCCCCATACCACCACAGATGCTGGCTGTTACCCATGATGCCGTGGCTGTTGAACTTTGCTCTGATAACAATCCAGAAAGCCCTTTACCTCTTTGTCCCGGAGGACAAAACGTTAATGATGTCCAAGAGAAATTTAAAATGTGAAGTTGTCGGCACACTTTTCCACTTTGTGTCAGTCCATCTCAGTTGAGCTCTGGTCCAGAGAAGCCAGCAGCGGTTCTGGGTGTTTTTTGTTACATGTCTCTGCATGGTAGAGTTTAACTTGTCGATGTAGTGATGAACTGTGCTAACTGTCAATGGTTCTGAAGGGTTCCTGAGCCCATGTGGTGATATCTGGTACAGAATGTTGGTTTATATGCAGTGCCTCCCGAGGGGTCAAAGGTCACAGGCATTCAGTGTTGGTTTTCCTCCTTGCTGCAGAGATTTCTCCAGATTTTCTGAACCTTTTGATGATATCATGAGTTGTAGCTGATGAATTCCCTAAACTCCTTGTAATTGTACGTTGAGAAATGTTCTTAAACTGTTGGACTCTTTGCTCACACAGCTGTTGACAAAGTGGTGAACCTCGCCCCATCCTTGCTTCAGAGATGCTCCTTTTATACCAATCATGACCCTCACCTGTTTCCAGTTAACCTGCTCACCTGTGGAATGATCCAGATTGCATATATATTGAACAGGATTAGCAGATCACTTTTACACAACGTCCCAACTTCACTGGAACTGGGGTTGTAGGTTAACCTTCAGTTTTTTCTATCTTAAGGCTTTTATTTTGTAATATGCATGTAGGGGTTGAAGGTTGTGGCTCTCCAGGCAGTCCATTTAATCCACATATTATGTAAAGCATTTTATAGTCAGTAAATATTTAAATTCTTCTTTACATTATTTATCCAAATATTCCCTTACTAGAGGTTAACCTTTAACCTGTCCTGCTGCTGAAACTATTGAATTTCCCCCTAGGGGGATGATAAAGTTAATCTCTATATTAATAATTGTATGATTGTTCTAGACGTTTATGTTCTCATTTACTCGACTGTTTAGGGGGTGGATCTCTGCACCATGGAGCCGGTAGCGTTTTATTCATTCACTGTTGTTCATTGGAGGATAATATCTCTCCTTTCTCTCTGTCTTTCCTCCATCTTCTCTGCTTCAGACACTCTTAGGCTCAATAAGTCCTCCTCACTGCTCTGAACATCTCCTCATGTTAGGAGCTCTCTGAAGGCCTCAGATGATTCATGAATAACTTTTATCTCACCGAGGGAAAATTCTAACAAAAATCTAAGAATAGGGGAAAATTTAAAATTTTTCTTAGAATGATGTCACTAGGAGCTACTTTTAGTCTGAGGATTCTTTGGTCTAAAATTGCTCAAATCTACATCAGAGCAATAATGAAAAAGTTTAAAACTACTGGAACGGTGAGAAAAGAGACTGCAGGAGCACCTGAGTTTATCTTCTACCACACATGGTAAGGTGGATGGTTAGGGAGGTAAAAACATCTCCAAAGCTCAGAACTGGAGCAAAGAGGTCTCAGTAACAACCTTTAGATGCCATCGTCATGCCAACTGGTCGTTTGGGAGATATGCTGAAAAAATATGCAAAACATTCAGTGAGAAAATCTGACCCAGCAGCCAGAATGATAAACAGAACCGTAATCGCAGGTTGGACCTTGTCCACTGCTAGCATTTGGTCACCAGCGAAGTTTTAACTACCTCTGTAACCTCTGCCAAGGTCTCCGACACTCTATGCCTCCAGTTCTCAGACACTGGCTGTTCCACACTGGCTCCTCAGCCATTCAACCATATATTCAGTTTCAGTCCGCAGGTTCCAACCCAAACCGACCACAGCATGGGATGGCCCTATTTCCTTTGACTGGGTTGCCATAAACTCCGGATCACAGAATAAACCAGTATGATATTATCCTATGTTTCTCTGACAGAGTTCTTCCCGATGAGAAATCGGACATTTGGCCGAGTCGGAGCAAGGTCACTGTGACGTTGAGCCCTTGGAGTGCAGCGAGGGAGACCCTGTGGCAGCAACACCTAAGGGGAAAATGGGTGTGGACCCTAGGAAGAGAAATGTCTGAAATGTTGTCTTAGCCAACATTCGAAATGAAGACTCATTTCATGAAGTTCAGCTTTGAACTAAGCTCCAAAAGCAGCTGATCTGTTTTTACTAATCGAAGCTTTTACACACTGCGGCGCTGTATTTGATCCTTTTTTAAGAAGAACATGTAAATTTTGTGTTTTTTGCAATTTTTTCTTGCTGTTTGGTGCCTTTGAAATTGTGAATGATGATTATTTCTACAATGTAAAGATTTAAAGGTGAATTATCAATGTTCAGAGCTGTGAGAACAAACACCTGAGGCCTTATTCTGAAATACTGAATTAAAAAGAAGTTTTTACAAACAGCAGCTGAGGCTTTTATTGTTTTAAATGCCTAATGTGCCAGAATAAGGTCATTACGCTGTGGTTCGATGGGTTTCCTTAACGGCCCTTTTCCACTGGTACCAACTCAGAGGTTTGCTACGGGTCGACTTGCTTTTTTAGCATTTTCCATTAGTAACTGTTGCTATTTATAGTACCTGCTTGCTTGCAGTTCCAACTGAGTCACACTGAAAATGCGATGTCATAAGACTGTTGGTCACTGATTAGGTAGAGGGTGGAGTCACTAGTCAGCATATTTTATACTATCTTCACCTGTTAAATGTTTTACGCTGGGCTTATTGTGTTATTATTTGATTAGACAGGTAATCTCATTAAGACAGGTTACAGACCTCAGTTACATGAAATAACACCACAATAATCATAAAACATTATCTTGGAATTTAAAAAAGGAACAAAGTTAAAAACAAGAGCAGAAATTACATTTTTTCCATTTTCTTTAAAATGTGCTTAAAATGTCCCAAAGGGATCAAGCTGGGCCATTTTAGTTCTTGTTGCAGCGTGATTCCAGGAAGAAGGAGCAGAATAGGAGAAGGTACTTTCCACAAAATCTGTGCAAGCTGCAGAGACACTGAAAGAAATAAAATCCTGGTAGCGTAGGCTGTGACTGTACTGTCTTTGGGACGTCCTAGAATGGAGATATGGAGGCAGCAAGCCGAGGCTGGATTTATAAATGAAAGTATATCTGCAGGTAAATAATGATGGCCAGTCTACCAGGAAGTACAGCGTACCGTGGGATATGAGAGGTTGACATTTTGTTATAAATCACAAGGCTCCTTGATCAACATCCAACATGTGCAGAGAGCTGGCTGGGCGTCCATGTTCACAACATCATCAGAGTCACTGCAGTCTAGCGGTGGTAGGACGGTTCCAGACACAAGATGTTTATAAGCCACAAGAGAGAAACATGAACGTTTCTAAAAAATAATCCTAATTTTAGCTCCAAGTTTTTTCAATATATGGTCAATGTGATGCTTAAAGGAGAGCTAGTTCATATGAGCACTGATATAGCAAGCTAGCAGTAGGAAGTATAGGTTACCTTCACACATCCTCTAGCTTGTTACGGCATGGCTTCCCTGACTCCTGTACTGATCCACAGTGCTTCGGGTCTCGCTGGCCAGAACCTTCTCTGGTTCTGATCTTTTACTCCAAGTCTGACAGCAGCCATAAACGGAGCAACAGTCAAAAGGGGAAATGGATGAGCTAAACTAAAATAAATCAACCTACACTAAACTAAAATAACCTAAGCCTACTTGACCTATTTTTTGACTACCTAACCTCAGGCTAAACTAAGGTGAGCTAAACTATGAAAACTATTATTAGTTAAAGGTAAGCTACGCTGCAGTACCTGAACTAAGATAATTTCTAATAGGGTAAACCGAACCTAACCACGTTTTCAGCTAAAAGATTTTTCTCTGTCAAACTTTTCTCTTTGGGAAATGAGAACAAATTGTGTTTTTGTGACAAGACTGCTGGAAACAAAGAGCCTGAATATACAATTTTAAATTGGTTGTTTGCTAATTTGGTATTTATGTGTCGACATAATGCTGGTTTATGTGGAGTTTAGGAGCGTGTCATGGTAGTCTGAGTTAAGTGGCTTAGTGAACAAAAATATAATCTAAAAATGGTAAGGAACTGCACTGGGAGCTAGTGATAAAGAAAGCAAAGTCCAAAGAAAAATCAAAACAGAAATTATTCATTCAGAAAATGAAAGAATAATCAGTTATCGAAACAATCTAGGAAAGTGAAACCTTTTAACCTTTGAGGTGAGAGTAAATCATGCAGAAACTTGAAACAAACTACATCTTTAGCTCCAGAACTGAGCATGCTCAGTGACGGGGACGGGATTCCCCTCAGCTGGCACGCCTCCACCAAAATGAGGTGGTAGTGATATGCCGGGGATTCCTTCCTGGAAAAGGAGGATTTAACTGGAGAAGAGCTGGCTGCTGCTGGCGGATTAAATCTGATTCTGGTAAGCTGTTTGATCCTCAGGTTCAGACACATCACTGCTGCCCGAAATAAAACCAATCAACAGGAGGAGTGGAAACTCAGGCTTCGCTGCCAGGAACGCTCAAAACCAACTGCAACATCTCACTGCGATGGACTTCTACTGATGACATGTGAAAAGGTCAATCTGCTAACAGAACACACCTGGAAACTAGACTGCATGTCCCAAGAAGCTTTGCTGCAAGACCGACCAATCAGAGGCAACTTTCTTCAAGACGACAAGAACAGAGCACCAAAGAACATGCTGCTCCTACAGAGAAGATACTCCAATGGCTACTATTGTCCTCCTGCAAGCAGTTGGTTCCCATTAAGAGGTTAATTTTCATTTAAATTTCAATTTCAATTCAGTTTTATTTATATAGCGCCAATTCACAACACATGTCATCTCAAGGCTCTTCATAAAGGCTTTGGAATAGTGCGGGTTGTTGGGGAGGTTAGATTAAACTACTGAGTGCTAGTTTGGCCATTTTAGAATGGGCTAAGTCAATTCATTCGAATAGTATAGATTTCAAGTCAAGTTCATACATTACAATTAATCCCAACTATCAAACAGTCAGATTCAGTTATTTATTCAAATTGGATAAAAAGTTTTCTATCTAAGGAAACCCAGCAGATTGCATCCAGTCAGTGACTTGCAGCATTCACTCCTCCTGGATGAGCATGTAGAGACAGTGGACAGTCACTGGCGTTGACTTTGCAGCAATCCCTCATACTGAGCATGCATGTAGCGACAGTGGAGAGGAAAAACTCCCTTTTAACAGGAAGAAACCTCCAGCAGAACCAGAACCAGGCTCAGTGTGAGCGGCCATCTGCCACGACCAACTGGGGGTTAGAGAGAACAGAGCAGAGACACAAAGAGAACAAAGAAGCACTGATCCAGGAGTACTTTCTATGGGAAGGAAAGAAACTGTTAATGGATGTAGCTCCTTTAGTCGTTTCACCTAGAAAGAAAGAACAGATAAACTCTGAGCCAGTTTTCAAGGTTAGAGTCTGAAAGAGAGCACATAGAGTTAGTTACAGTAGAAGCTCAGTTACTAGCTATGTCTAGGAGAGAGAAAGGGTTAAACACTGAAAGACAGGGCCATGTGGATCATCGGTAGAGGGTGAGCATTAAGTTGTTGCCAGCAGAAGCTCGGACGAGGCCCCTCTCCAACTATAAAACCCACTGAGATAAAATGTAGCTTTGGTCAGCAATTGTTTTGTAGATCTGCTGCTAGGTTTGGATCATTGTTCTGCTGATTACCCAGTTTGGACCGAGCTTCAGCTGTTAAACAGATGGACTCACGTTTAACATTTACAACTGAGATGTTTGTGCTGATCTGCTGTGTGTGGTTTACTCCAAGCATGGTTCTGTCCATTATGGCCAAACAGCTTTACTTTCCAGAACCCATTGTTTCAGAAGTCCTGTCCTTCATTCATGTGCAGCTTCTGCCATATTGTTCTTAGAGAGATGAGGATCCCACCTAAAGAAGAGTAAGCCCACAGTATGACGCCGCCACCACCACTGTAGGCTTGATGTTCTTTTGGTGACACCCATTGCTGCCTATGTTCCACACATACCTTTTACATTGTTCCCTTTCCCTGAATGATACCTTTGTACAATCAGATCATTTTGATCTTTTGTAATCTTTGCAGACTGTGGCGTTAGTTAAAGGATCCAAACCAGCAAATATCTGCAAACTCCTACATCTGATCTCCTGTAGTTATTTGCAGGCGTGTGTTTCGTCAGTAATAGTTCAAGGTTCAGCACACATATGCAGCCAGGCTGTTGCACCTTTTTACCAGATTTGTTTGTTGCACAGTTGGATTGTACGGATACATTTCTCATTAAAGCTGGAGAAAGTTTGTCATGCTCTCAGTTTATTACATAGATGTTTAACGTCTGGATAAAATCTCACAGATGAAAGTGGGTGTACTTACTTCCTTCCCACCTGTCTGGAAGGTTTGTTTGTGTGTTTCTAGTGAAGCTTTATGAGTTTAAATGGTTTATCTGGTTTAAGCCTATTACTGGACCTTATTGATGATGATCACAGTTCCATTGAACAGCTAAAACTGGTCAGTTTCCAGTGCCAGGTTATACTGGTTATACTGGAGGTTGTACTGGAGCTACACATGCTGGTACAGGAAGAGAAACTGTTCAGAACCATTCTGAGGAGCTTCATCCTCAGCATATGTTTTATATCAGATGGATTCAACCTTTCCAACCTATGAACTTCAAATGCCTGTGGGACATTTCCAGGAACCTGAAATCACAGACGGCTGAAGGGAGCAGAAGAGTTGAGGAGGTGGCAAACCGTTCCGATTGGGATCAGATCTGGGGAACTCTGTGGTCTGAACCAGGTCAGCTGGTTATATAACCATCCTGCATTCAGGGCCAGATCTTCTTGTTTCGAAGAACTCAGCAGGTCCTGGCTCAGCCTCTGGCAGCACAGTGGCTCATCTCATTAAGGAGTTATTTTAGGTGCTTCGCTGATTCCGCCTCCAGAACCTAAGAGGGTTATAGAGCCCTGACTTTTACTCTGCGCCTGCAGTCACAGCAGCCTGGGTTCAGCTCCAACGTTCTGCTGTTTTCCTGGATCTTTGTCTCATCATCAGACTGAGGAGGCCTGCGGCTTCTATCCGGCTGCTGAAACCCTCTCCTCTTGCAGCCATGGGGAACCATGGCTCGAACCTGGACGACATCCTGGCCGAAGACATGCACCACTGGTACAACAAGTTCATGAGGGAGTCTCCGTCAGGCCTCATCACGCTGTTCGAGCTGAAGGCCATCCTGAACCTCAAGGGCATCACGGAGAACGCCAACAGCTACGTGGAGCAGGTCTTCTTCACCTTCGACATGGACGGGGTGGGTTCCACACAAACACACACAGCCTTTCTGCAGAGGCCTCAGTGTCTGAATGTATCTGCTACCGTGAGGTTCCTCAGAGCTTCATGTCTCTAAGGAGAGGCATGTTCTCTGAGATATAACTGCACTGCAGTAACAGTATGGTAGTACCTCCTCTAACACTGCTGTGGCCCGGTTCTGCAGGCCAGTATTGTAGGTAAAACCATGAAGGAGCCCAGTCCAGACAGAGGTGGTACTGACAGGATGAAACTGCTACTGTTGATAAAGTTATAAAAATGTCAGACTGATGTGATTAATGTTCTGGATCCCAGTGTCTTGTTCCTGAGATGCAGAGATGGATCAGAGATTCCTCTGCTGGAATGAAAACGTGGCTCCAGCAAGTTCTAGTGACGAAGGAGCTGCTATTTGGAGGTTTTTGTGGTACATCCTACTGGGAGGGACTTACTCCAGGGACCATCTATATCCCTTCTGTCCAGGAAACACGTTGGGATCCTCCAGGACAAGCTGGAGAGTGTTGGAATCTGGGTTTCCTACTGGGAATGTTACCTCCATGAGCCAATCTCAGGTGGAGTGGAAGGATGGATAGATGGATGGATGGAAGGATGATGGATGGATGGATGGAAGGATGATGGATGGATGGATGATGGATGGATGGATGAATGATGGATGGATGGATGAATGATGGATGGATAATAAATGGATGGATGGGTGGAAGCATGGTGGATGGATGGATGATGGATGGATGGATGAATGATGGATGGATGATGGATGGATGGATGGATGATGGATGGATGAATGATGGATGGATGAATGATGGATGGATGGATGATGGATGGATGGATGATGGATGGATGGATGGATGATGGATGGATGGATGATGGATGGATGGATGAATGATGGATGGATGGATGGATGAATGATGGATGGATGGATGAATGATGGATGGATAATAAATGGATGGATGGGTGGAAGCATGGTGGATGGATGGATGAATGATGGATGGATGGATGGATGAATGATGGATAGATGGATGGATGAATGAATGATGGATGGATAGAAGGATGGATGAAGGATGGATGGATGAATGAATGATGGATGGATGGATGGATGATGGATGGATGGATGAATGATGGATGGATGAATGAATGATGGATGGACAGAAGGATGGATGATGGATGGATGGATGAATGATGGATGGATGGATGAATGATGGATAGATGGATGGATGAATGAATGATGGATGGATAGAAGGATGGATGGATGAATGAATGATGGATGGACAGAAGGATGGATGATGGATGGATGGATGAATGATGGATGGATGGATGGATGAATGATGGATGGATGGATGAATGATGGATGGATAATAAATGGATGGATGGGTGGAAGCATGGTGGATGGATGGATGATGGATGGATGGATGAATGATGGATGGATGATGGATGGATGGATGGATGATGGATGGATGAATGATGGATGGATGAATGATGGATGGATGGATGATGGATGGATGGATGATGGATGGATGGATGGATGATGGATGGATGGATGGATGATGGATGGATGGATGAATGATGGATGGATGAATGAATGATGGATGGACAGAAGGATGGATGATGGATGGATGGATGAATGATGGATGGATGGATGAATGATGGATAGATGGATGAATGATGGATGAATGAATGATGGATGGATAGAAGGATGGATGAAGGATGGATGGATGAAGGATGGATGATGGATGGATGGATGAAGGATGGATGGATGAAGGATGGATGGATTTTTACTCCTTATTATGAAATGAACCCCCCAGGTTTTGGGACATTGCACCAGAACTCCCAGTTGCTCTTTCTGTAACGCGCCTGAAGTTTTCTGGATGGAACCAAAAGCTCTGCTGTGTTTGGTTCTGAAAACATATTAAACGGGTTAGGATGAAGTTCAGTTCATGGACACCTTCAACAGAGAGGTGAACCAGACTGGCCCGTTATACTGATCAGGACCTTCAGAATAACGGAGTTAATACTGGGTTCCTGTTTCCAGAACCAAACAGTGTTTTAGTGTCCCCAACAGGAGTCCACTACAGTCCCACAGGGTCAACTCAGGTCAGCGTGACTGGACCCTCTGATCTCCAGCTCGGCGATTTCCCTGTTTGGACTAAAACGATCTTACTGCAGCTGACTGACACTGGGTTTGCGAAGGAAGTGAAACTAGGGATTCTTAACCCAGGAACCGGGCATCTGACCCACTTTACTAAACTCCTGAATGTTCTTCTTGTTTTTGTAAAGACAAAGCTGGCAGTTTCCATTGAATCATTTAGTGTCGGGGTTCTAACCCCGGTCTGTGGGCTCAGCTGTTGATGAATGATGGTTCTTGATGCTGTTTGTTTGGAGATCCCAGCTGTCCACCTAAAGCTCCTCCCACACATCTTCTGATCTTTCTGTGAGGAACATTTGGTTTTCATCAGCTCAGTGATTTTCTCACATTTAATGTCAAAAGATGCTCTGAACATCTCCTCATGGATGCTGTCCGACAAGATTTGTTTAACCTATTATGACCTCAGAAGGTCATCATTCATAAAGATCATAAAAAACCTGAGTGGGAATGTTCTTCAGGTTCTTCCTTCCAAGCTTCACTTTTATGTTTCTGCTGTTTGAAATATTCTTCTGTACACTTTACAGACACAGTTCTGCTCCAGGAACCAGGTTTGGGTTTTAATGCCCTGGTTTGTGTCTGCAGGACGGTTACATCGACTTTGTGGAATACATCGCGGCCGTCAGCCTGCTCCTGAAAGGAGAAATCAACCAGAAGCTGAAGTGGTACTTCAAACTGTTCGACCAGGACGGCAATGGGAAGATCGACAAGGATGAGCTGGAGACCATCTTCACGGTGACTCACTTTTCATCTCCCTCGTTTAAATAAAAACCCAAACCATCAACTTCCCCCGTGGTGACCGGTTTAAAGCTAACATGGTTACAGAAACATGCAGCAAGTCGAACATAAATGTTTCACAGCTGAAGATATTCACTAATCAGTAAAACTCTGCCGCCTACTGACAGAAAATGATTGATGGATGGTAAATGCTCTATACTTGTATAGCACCCTATCAAGTCATCCAGCCACACACTGACAGTGCTAAGCTACTTGCTACATTACAGATTAGCGGTCACAAGGAAGCCTACCACAGACTGACAGAAGCGAGGCTGCCATACAATCGACACCACCTATCACCAGAGCCACCGTCGCCCCATGGATGGATGGACGGACGGACGAACGGACGGACAGATAGGTGGATCCACACTGAAAGGCTTCCACCTGGTACCTGGAGCCTGCATGGACATAAAATCCAAGGATATGGTAGCAGAAACATGATGTGTGCCTTCAGGAGGAGTTTTCAGCCATCCTGAACCCTGAGGTGACCCAGCAGGGCAGCAGGAGTCATTATGAAATGTTAAACAGCTCAGTTTAATAGCTCAGTTCGTCTTCAAGCTGCTTGTTCTTTGTTCAGGAGCTCAAAAAACTGGAAAACTAAAACCGTCTGAGCTCATCAGCTTTAAATCCACTTTAAAGACCTGGACACCAGATTATTCCTAATCTTTTTGTTAGAAATGCAACACAGAACATTTTTTGTACAGATTATCTCTGGACCTCAGTTACTGCTGGTCCGGTTCAGGTTTAGAAGCAGAACTCTGGATCTTAATGCCTGTTCAACTCCCACAGTCTGACATTAAATCAGGCTAAACTCTTCCTGTTTTAGGTCAGTCAGGATTAACACCACTAGCTCTAATATTCTAGACATCAATTTAATTACTTGCTTCAAAGTCAGAAGTTTACATACACCAAGGTTACTGTTAGGAAAGCCCAGATGAAGATGATGTAGCTTGGTGAGCTTCTGATGGTTGAAAGGAGGAACCATCTGGATGTATTTTAGGGCAACAACTCAAACATTCTCCTCCTTTCCGAAGAAAGTTTCATTTTTGGAGACATTTCCTTTGGGCTGAAACTAGAGGTCAAGTGCTTGATCCTAATGATCCTTGTTATATTTGGAGGAAGAACGTCCCAGCCTGAGAACACCATTCTAAGCTGGGAAGTAAAGGGGTGGCAGCATCATGCTGTAGGCCTGTTTTGCTGCAGGAGATACTGGTGGACCCTAAGTAGATGGTATCATGTGGAAGGAACATTAAGTGGAAATATTGAAGTGACACCTCAAGACATCAGAGAGGACATGGTCCATCTTCCAGATGGACCATGTCCTTCAGCAGACAACCAGAGAAAATATGTGGGCAGAACCACAAACCTGGCCCAGTTACACCGGTTCTGTCTGGAGGAATGGGCCAAAATTCCAGCAAACTGTTGTGAGAAGCTTGAGGAAGCAAAACCAGAACATTAGAGCCAAGTCAGACAGTTTAAAGGTGATTCCACCAAATGCTGAGGAGATGGTTGGGAACTTCTGATCTGTAAAAACAATCTCAGTTAGATAAATAGAAATAATTTTCTTAAATCATAACTGACCAAAGAATGTTGTTAAAATTTTTCTTTTTAGATTAACTTTTTGTTAGATTTGACTCAATATGAGTATAACCAGCAGAACGTTTGTGGGGTTCTGCTCTCATCCTGAAGGGAAGCTTTCTGTGTCGACTAGAATCACTGGGAGTGATAAAGTCACAAGAAAAAGACAAATACAGGTTTCCTCATGAACACAGCGAAACATCGGACCATCTCTGATCTTCATCATAGCTGAAGTTTAAAATACGTTTCTAACTTGAATGAAGTTAAAAGAGGAAGGAGAGAACGTTACCAGGAGCTTAACCTGGGATCTGAGTCGGCAGCCAACAGAGACGGATTAACTCTGAGTTTAGCCGAGCGTTAATCTGCTGAGTGAACTCTCTGTTCTTAGAGTCCACCAGAACATTGCAGGAACCAGTGGAACTGTTAAACCACAACAGCTTCTCCATCATCATCATTAACAAAAACATGTTGATGATGATGCAAGTTATAAAACTTTCTCACATAATTTAATAGTTAATAATTTTCAGAAGACTTTAGAAAAAAATATTTCCATTAAACTAGGTTCTGAAACATGAGAGAGGTTCTGATCCCATAAACTCACAGACCTCCTGGACATTCAGGACCAAACAGAACCCTGCTGAAGTTGTCCTCTGATTCGCCGCTCCACTAAAGGGCCGTTTCACAGCCTTTTGGGTCTTTCTCCTTACTTAGAAAATCCTCCAACCAAGTTCTTTACTTTTCAAGCATGCATTGGACCCTCTATTCATCAGTCACATGATCACATTTTCCTAGATTACTACAGTAGATGTCCTCGGGGCGGGGCGGGTCTTGGACACCATGGGACGTTTTGTAACTACTTGGACAACCGATGAGAACCTATGACCCCAGGCTAGTGTGAGGTTTGTGGTGAAATGACTCCACAGCAGGAGGTTCTGTAGTTTATATTGGGTTTGATCACGGGTCGCAACAGGAATTGAATCCGAACCAAATCAGTGGGAATTGGGTGCAATTGAAAGTCTTTAGAAAAGACACAAATTAGTTAAAATATAAGTGAGATGAATTTATTTCTACAATTATTAATCTCCAAAATCCTGAGAGATCATCAACTGCCCAGAGAAATAAACTGATGGTCAGAAGGCGAACAGTCGAAGCATCAAACGGACCTCAACCCACTAGATGGTCTCATTCTGACACCGATGTTCTGTATCCGTCTCCCCCTGCAGGCCATCCAGGACATTACACGGAACAGGGACATCGACCCGGAGGAGATCGTTACCCTGATTTATGAAAGGATCGATGTGAAGGGCGAAGGTAAGAACAGCGCTCTGCTTCATGTTCAAGGTCCTGACCGAGAATCTGGACTGGTTCAATGTATCACGTTGTGACCTCTGACCCCCTCCCAGGTGAGTTGACGCTGGAGGAGTTCATTGATGGAGCCAAGGAGCACCCAGACATCATGGACATGCTGAAGAACCTGATGGACCTAACACCGGTTCTGGAGATCATCGTGAAAGGCCGACAGCCCGCCATCCAGGACTGAGGACGAATAAACACCTTTAGACTCTTGGTGGACGTCTAAAATCTACCCATCCACACAAATCAAGCCCAAAGAACTTGACTGTCAGCCGTCCGACTCTTCCATGAGTCATTTTCCATCACTTCCTTCAGGAATTTCCTCAGGAATGTTTCCTGCTTGGAAGCGGCTGCAGGAGATTTGACTTGTGCTCAAAACGTTTTCACTTTTTCCAAGAAGCGTCTCCTGATGGATTTCATAGAGCGTTATTTTTTTACTCTTCGGTCCTTTCAGAAAAACTTTTTCAAACTGTTTTTTTTGGATATTTGAACATTTGTACCCTGTGAATATTTTGTAAAAAAAATTATAAAAAATATTTTCACATCCGAGAAGTTTGCAATCTGACAGTCCAAAATTAAAACAATAGTTAAATGATGGGAGCATTTATCAACGAAACCACAAATCAAATCTACCAACGTGTTTCAGAGAATATGAATCTGACATGACCACAAAGATCACTTTAGTTTTCTTTTGTTGAAACGTTTTAGGTTTTATTGTGTTAGAGCCGTGTTCAACTGTATCAATCAGTTTGAAGGACAAATATAAAGAAGCAAGAAGATTTCTGTTATTTTCTCAGACTCTTGATTCACACCAGAAAAAGAAATGGAGCACCTTACTGTGGTCCGGAATCAGTTTGTGAGCTTACTAACGGAACCGAATTGGACTTCTATAGTTCTAACACACCCGTCTGAAGAAATCCCGACATGTTCATTCGGTTGCAGATACTCTCTGATCCAGACCTCATTTCTTTACCTTCTCCTTCCAAGCAGCGGGAATGTGGTCCAGATCGGATCAGTTTCCTGAAGAAGAGCTGAGAGATGTTATAACACATTTCTATGGTCAGTCTCTGGGAATTAAGAGGTTCGGTTTCCCGAATAGTTTCTTCCCTCAAAATGAAACGGCAGGATGACCAGGAGCGACAATATGTCACTAAAACACACGACAGTCGTGTTCAAACAAGACCGAGTCACCTTCAGAAACCTGCTCCTCTTCCTCGACGCCAGTTCATGGACCATCGCAGGTCAGACCGGGAAAAACCAGGCCAGCAGGCCAGGATTTATCTCACCTAAAGCAGGATTTACAGGCTTTGGCTGTCGTCTCATTACGGAAACCCCGGGTCCATCATCAGGAAAGCGAAACCGGAAAATCTTTATGGTAAAAACACATAAAAGACATATTTCCAGAGAGAAATATGCAACTACCGACATCTAGTGGTTCACGCGGAGATTGCAATGATTTGCTTTTGCCCTTTTGCTGTGAAAAGTTCACAATAGGCTGAATAATTAGAGAAATCAAAACTGTGGCCTTTAGTTTGAAGACTTCCTTCTCAAGTTTAGTGATTCTGTTCTTTGTCTTGGGCCCAAATTCCCTCCAGGTGTAGCTCACATAAAAGGTTCCTCCTGATTTCAGCCTGGAGCCTGGAGCAAAGTGACGAGAAAATGTGATTTTCAGCTAAGAAATCTTCTTCTGGGTGTTTCTGACCAATTAATGCTCTTCTGACACTAGTTGCTGAGTTGAGGGAATCACTCCAGCATCGACCTCCACCGGCTCTTTGTTGGTGAGGAAGAAGAGCAGTTGTACAGGGGAACACTTTTAGAACATGTTCTGCTTAAAATGACCAGAATATTTGACTTTATTCCTCCCAGCATCAGTTTGGAGCTCCCTCTGATGATGAAGAGAGAGCAGACCGAGGAAGGTTAAAGCTATAAAGTGGTATTCATACAGTCACATCAAAACAATTGTTTTTATTGTGCATGAAAATTCTGTAACGCTTTGTGTTTTTGTTGCCTTACTAAGTTTTCAAACATCATCAAAACCTGAAACAGGTAAAATCCTCCATTATTTAAGTAAATGTCAATTTACGAGGTCCTGATTTACACCCACTGACAGAAACAGCTCAGCTTCTCCATGGAAGAAATGGCCCGATTTGGATGCTTTTTACTCCACATGCAGATCCTTGATGGTGATGAATATGTAGCATCAAATGGATGAAGCATCCAAGCGTCAGAACAGAGAGCAAAGGTCAGTAGACACAGGAGGCCTCATAGACATGTCGGGCAGCATTGATGGAGTTCAATAAGGTTGAGCGGTCATACTGTTGAACTGCTTAGCATCTGGTGAACATAGATGTTCCAGGGCCGAAACAGTGCAAGAAATGAGGGCACCAGGACGCGTCATAAGAGTTATGAACCAGGAAGAAACTGGATCCTTCTTCTGGTAGAGGTTTAGAGGAATCTTACAGAACATCTTGACCCTGGGACAGTCTTAAGAAGACGACCCCTGTCCACAGACAAACCGACTGCTCCATGTTGAGGTCTCCCCATCTGTCCTCTATTACAAGTCAGGGATCAGCTCTGACCCAGCGCCGACCTACAAGATCTCAAGGTCAAGACAATGTGGGCTGACCTCATGGAGGACAACATCTATTCAACATCTGTCTGATCCAGTTCTGCTCTGAATCAGTGCTTGTAAGCAGACCTGAGGACAGTTTCACACCCTGCTGTGATGGGACCATCAGATGTTCTGAACATGGTGTCATCCATCTGATCTGACGCAGTTTAACCGGTGCGGTTTCAGTGAGGGGGTATTCCTGCTGGCAGGAGCTGGTTATAAAACTTAGAAAATGGAGTCTGCAGGTTCAAAACATCGGTGAATAAAAGACATTTCTTTAAATAAAGACAAAAAAACTAATTCTAATTCCAGATTTCACAAACTTTGTTGAAAAAGAGAATAGTTTAAAGCTCCTTTCCTTTTCAACAACTGCATCTAAAATAAAATCAGGATACAAAAATTATACATTTCCAATGCAGAATTTTGCTGAAATAAAAAGTTAAAAAACAGACCAGAGTTTCTGCATCGTGAACATTCACAGATTGTTAATGAGGGTCAAGTTTCATGTTTCTAACGACTAAAATAAACATTTTCTCATCAAATTTCCAACATCCAGGTCACCTGGATCCCTGCATGCATTAACAGTGTTTAAAGTTTTTATAGCTTGAACACCCAAAAGTCCGAAAGTGTATCGAGGTCCAGTTTTAGATCCTGTACAAAGAGTTCAAAAAGCGGTTTGCTCTTCATTATTTTATTCTTATAAACCTGAAACTTTGCAAGAAACAGAATCACATTGATTAGAAATGTTTTCAAGTGCACACAGCCATTTTGAGCGCTTCTTCTCTCTTTTACTACATTTCCACTGGTTATCTAGCATATGTGCTTTCAGAAAATACTGCAGCAACGTCAGCGAGGCGTATAAACGCGCTGTCGGCAGAGTTCTGCGTCGCCCCGTAGCACGACTAGAACTGAGCCTTTAGGGGGCAAGTCTAAGTCGGGACTGTTTCAGTACAGTAATGTTTCTAAGCAAGACAAACTCAGCGGAGGGAATTTAATCATTTATTAAGAAAAACATTTTTCAGCAGCACTTTGGTCCTTGAAGTCTTCAATCCATCAGCTGCTATGCTTTCAGTATCTCTGTGATCCAACATCATTTCTTCAAGTTAAGGTTTTTTCCACATGAATCTGAAGGAGGCTGAAGTTCTTCAGCATCATTTAAAAAAGAGGAGCAGGATTCATTTTTATTATGGACTGTAGCTCAGCTGAACATTTATCAGGATCATGAGTTGATGAAAACATGAAGTAGATGTGATCAGGTTTGTCTTCAGGTTTCCAGTAGTTCTGCATGTCCTCTGTCTCTCTCTGCCCTGAGTCAGTGTGTGTGTGTGTGTGTCCCAGAGGTAGGTGGCACTGGTCTGTGTGGACCCTCTGACCTCACAGCTGTTTGGGTTTCTCGTCCGAGCGCAGCAGGGTGACATACAGACGCAGGAAGGAGTAGCTGACTCCTGCTGCGCAGTACACTGAGGTCACCAGCAGGGGGAGGAATGGCAGCTTCTGTTGCCACGGTGACAAAGGGAAGATGAACTCACATGAAATCGCCACAACAACCAGCCCCAGCAGGTAGACGACCTCCAGAGGACGGAGCAGAGAACCCTGGGCCCTAAGAGGATAATAATCTGATTACATTCAGACAGACTCAGGATGCAGAAACAGAACCGAGCAGCGCCAGTGACACGTGTATGTTTACCTGTGCAGCTTCCTGAGGGCAGTGAAGGAGAAGATGGTGAACATCAGCATCAGACACACTTTGATCGGCAGCTCTGAAAACACATTAACGTTCAGGTCAGAACATTCAGGAGAACTTTAACCAACATGAAGCAGGTCTGAGGGCTGCGTCGCTGTTAAAGCTCTGAACGTTCAGTGGGGGTAAAACTGGTCCACACATCTCTAATGATCCAAACAATAAATGTCAAATCAAGCTTAGGGTCAGAAACTATGAAACTTTTACTGTGAGAAACAGAACCAAACCAAATCAAAGCTGATTGGGTCCTCCAGATTGTTCTGGTGTGAAAGCACCCTTGGATTTAAAGCAAGGATCCACTCCAAACTCTAACAGCAGCTCCAGTGAGGAATCAACAGTCAGACCATCCTGGCAACTGAGAGTTAGAGAGCATTTAACTGTTTTACTCTCTGCCTGTAGAAACATCTGCTGATTGTTTTGTGAAATTAAGACTGTATTCACACCAGGAAGTTCCCTTGGTCCGTTTGTTTGGTCCCGACATAAAGAGGACCTTATTTTTTATCGTTTGGTGCGGTTCACTTTAACAGTGAACTCTAACTTGTAAACAAAGTCATGTGTGTGACGACTGTTGCTCCCATTGGACAGAAATAAGGGGGGCGGGACAGAGCACAGACCAGGGAATGGAGGAAGACTGAAAACAGATTAACTCCTAACAAGTCAGGTTTGATGGTTCCTAAGGTGGACCAGCTGGAGACAATCACACATGTCCATAAATAGCTGCTAAAGTTGCCCAAACTGGGGAAACGAGGGGCAGCTTTGGCTCAGCGGAGGACTCCCCAAAATGGAAAAGTCAGAGACCTCCTGACCTGCTGGACATGATGATCATGGCTCATCAGCGGGGTTGTTTGTCCGGGACAATCATTTTGGAGCTCTGATGAGCTGGCCCCCGTTACAGAGAAAAACCGGGAGGAACCGGGGGTTTTTGGTCCATTTCCGCCCTTTTAAACCGGGCTTTCAGAGGGAGCTGACTGACAGGTGGGTTTTTAACAGCATCCCTGAGCCGGGCCGTGCCAGCTATAGGGGTCGGCCCCCTTACACTAGGTCAAAAGTTTTAGAACGCCTCCTCTTTTAAATGGTTTTCTTTATGTTTGTGACTTTTTCCATTGTTCATAATTCGACAAGGCATCAAAACAGTGAATGAACCATTTGAATTATGTAGCAAACAAAAACTGGTAAAAGAACTTTAAAATATGTTTATATTTTAGCTTCCTTAAAAATAGCCCTCTTTGCTCTGATGACTGAAATATTTAAACCCTTTTACCCTTTTCTCAGTGAAACCTGGGGGGGTTTTCAAGACTCCCCTGGAAAACATCTCAGGTGACCACCTCATGAAGATCATGGAGAAAACGCCAAGAGATCACAGCAGTGATCAGAGCAAATGGTGGCTGTTTGGAAGAATCTGAAATATGAAAATGTTTGGAGTTATTTTACACTATTCCATGTGTTCATTCTCAGGTTTGTTTGTCTGTGGTGAGAATCTATAATTTAAATAGTCATGCCCTTTAAGCCCTTTAAGTGTATCTAAAACTTTTGACCGGTAGTGTTTGTTGCTCAGATATAGAAAGTTCCCCCAAACTGTGGTTTTCATTTGCAGCGAGGAGCTGATTTCTGAATGTCATCAGAGCTATGGACTGGACCCATACGTTAATAAGGGCCCCATCTGGATGTCATTATGCTTTAGTGAATAAAAATTTTATTCAATATATGTGCCACATATTAGTGATGCGCAGATGTGTCTCGCTAATGCAATGTTGGCCTCCTCTACTCATAATTCCTTTACACTAGAATAATAACAATAATTATTCTAATTATAATGGTGGTGTTGGGAGCAAACCTCCATCAGGCTCCATGGTGATGGAGGCTTCTAGGTCATTATTGATGTGGCGTCCTGAATGGTGGTAAAGATTTAAAGGACTTCAGTGTGTGTGGAGACAGTCTTCCTCATAGAAATATAGGAGTCATATTCAGGTCATCATAATGATCAGCATTAAGCTATGATTGAGCTTAGTGCAGCCATTTGGTTTAGATTCACACATTGTAGAACTAAATGGGTTCGAGCCGACAACCTTTTTATTTTCAGCCTGGTTTGAGTCGCTGATTCATTCAAGAAGTTGTTGGTTTGCTGAATTTCACTGCAAACATCCCTCATGATGTGCAGACACAGTGTCTCTTGCCGTTTTTCCGCCGAAAGGAACCAGTTCGGACCGTCACAGCACCGTTGCCATGGTTATTTGGACACGTGGCGGGTGCCATCCGGCTCCTTATACTACTTTGCATATGTATTTTTGGGCGGAGACCGGGCGGTCCAAGCGCCACATGCAGCTACGCAGAATTCACCACAGAGTGGACGTATGAAGGCTACGTGTGCACATGTCTACGACCGGTTTAGAACATCTGAATTTTTTTGTTTCAGAATTTCTTCCTACCACAAACGTTAAGTATGAAAGCTGCACACTCTTCAGTACATGAGGCCCCAGAGCTCCATCTACTTGAGCGACCTTGGACTCTGGATATCCAGCAACTGTGTGATGCCATCATGCCAATAAGGACCAACATCTCTGAGAAATGTTCAAGGTATCTTCACTGAGTTCACATTAGAGCTTGAGACGCTGCAGTCACTGCTTTTCTCCTGAGTGGACATTATGTCATGGATGCCTGAGCAGGCGTTCGGGAAGTGATGTCATCACTCTTTGGGAACTTTTGGCAATAAAAACTAAAGGTTTCTGTAGCCCTGCAGCACATCCTGTTTACCTGCGGGGGTGTAGAGCAGCGGGAACAGGGAGTAATGTCCCGTGGTGGTCAGGACCAGAAAGATCCCAGCATCCTCTCTGCTCTCCACTGCCAAGATGCTGCAGGGAGAAAACACACATGTGGAGTCACATCCATCCAGAGCAATACTTGCCCTGCAGGGGAACATCGGGTCAGACCTGAGCGGCAGGATGGCGATAAGGATGGCCTTCTCGTGGACGTGCCAGCCGAACATGAAGGAGGCCAGAGCGCAGAGCAGCAGGCAGCGCAGGAAAGTTCGGCTGCCGCGGGGACGCCGCCAGATGGAGACAACCGCCGGCTGCAGAGAGAAAGACGCGTTTCACATCGTGGAATAAAATCCCTCCCATTCTGATCTGGTTGAAACTGGGATTAAAGACGTGAACGAAATTCCTGATTAGAAAGTAACAGCTGTCAGCTTTGCCTGATTTAAAGATGATATTTATGACCTCTATTATCGCCAGACTCAAAGCTGCAGATGTATGGCGCACGCTCCAGAAACAGAACCGAACCACAGCTCCCAACAATGCGTCTACAGTTTATTCTGACATACAGCAGAATCAGGAGGAATCTGGAGACGTTTAGCAGCACAAAGAATAAAAAATCTATCCAAGTCTGTCCCAGAGCAATGAGGAGAACCTCCAGCAGGATCTTCTGATGCATACCGCGGTCCACAACGGACCTTTATGGTTCTGACTCACCAGAACAGACAGAAGAGTACAGACAAGAGTGATAGAGGGAGAGATGGACGGGAGGACCGAGTGCTGAAACTCCTGGACCAACCCGCCCGTCATGGAGGCTCGAGGAAGCTCCGCCTCCTCCAGCAGCTTCAGACGGACGCCTGAAAAAGAACAAAGTGTTAAAATCTTCTGAAACGCTTCGGGTTTCAGAACCACAGAGCAGTTTTATTTCTGGATTACAGTTCTGATGAGCTGCTGCTCACAGTAACTAGCTCAGGCTGATCAATATTTGAACCCAGTTTCCGAGATGCAGACGCTGCCTCACCGAGCACTGCCAGAACTTTATCCACAGTGTTGTAGAGGGCCCAGATGTTCGGGGCCCAGTAGGCATGGCAGAGGCCCCGTTTAAAGGGGAAGAGCCGCGACAACACCTGAGAGAGCTGGCCCTGAAAACATCACGCATCATCAGCAGGTCTGAAAGGGAGGAAACGGCTGCCAGGTCAGAGGCAGGAAGGACTCACCATGACAACGAAAGGTCCAAAAGACACGGCGAAGACCGAGGTGACGATGCCACTCAGAGCCAGCAGACGCAGCGGAGAGAAGCTGCTCCACCTGATGGAGCGGTCTGCGAGAGAAGAACCAACAGGAAGAGAAAGAACCTACGGCAGTCAGAAACAGAACCTTACAGCAGCTCACAGCCTTACCTCTGTGGTCCTGAGTGAAGCAGAAACTCCTCAGCAGAAAGATCCCGTAAGCAGGAGCAACGTACAGGTATATGTGCTTCAGGTTGAGCAGAATAGCAAACAGCAGCGCCCCCTGCAGGTGCTGAGACTGATTCACACACAGGAAGAAACATTTGTTAGAGCGACTTCATCCTGACAGCTGACCTTTCAAAGTAAGAGTCTGTTTAATACTGCAACAGGAAGTCAGAGCAGGTGTTTCTACCTGCAGGTGTTTGGCCACTGACAGCAGCAGGAACCCGAACAGGAAGCCGTTATACTGGAAATGAACATCTGACAGGAAACATGAAGGAAAACTCTTCTAACGTCGTCTTTGATCTGGACTGCCAGGCTGTCTGAATGAGACCGACTAAAGGGTGAACTCATTACGGTCATGTCTCTGGAGGTCTGATGGTCCAGACTGTCTGCGTTCAGGAGAAGCACCTGAACCCTCCAGGACCCAGAGCTGAAGGATACGGTCTACGATGAGGAGGCCGAAGTTCCACAGCAGCAGCACTGCCAGGACGAAGGACGGCCGGTTCAGAACATCCTGAGAACCCTTCAGCCCCTGAACGCACCTGCAGCACCTGTAGGACAGAAGAGCCAATCAGGATGGAGGAAGCCTCGGGGAGGCGGAGACACAGAGGCTTTCAATGGAAACGGAGACAAAATGAACTTGTCTGATGTTTCAGGGATGAGGAGCAGAAACAGAAACATTTCTGTGAAAATTATCCGATTCAGGGTCACTGAGGGATAAATCTGCCAAAATCCAGAAAAAAACCATGAAGAACCTTCAGAAAGCCTGGAGAACTCCTGAACCGGACCATGTTCTGCGATCTGGACAAAGTCTGGATCACAGAAGGAAATTAGGGGGGAATGAGGATAGTTGGAAAAAATGAGACCAAAGGTCAACAGATAAAACAGAGAACATGTTCCTCTCTCCCAGAACTACGAGAACAAAACGACGTCATTATGTTCTTGATGCACGCGATCCGCAGAACTTTTTACTGGAGTTGTTTCTGAGAGCTGATGCATCCAAACCTCACAGTAGGAGGAACCTATCAGAACCAAGAGTTCTGCCCTTGAGTTCTTGTAAAGTTTAAACTTTGTTCTTGCGTCTCGAGGAAAAAAAACTATTTCTCAGTTCTTGTGGAGTTTCTAGAAAAACTCACAGAATGGCAAGAACTAAGAAGCAAATAAAATGTTAGGAGCTGAAATCCAATCAGATCTAGTTTTGGTTGAGTGGAAAGGCGGGACAGCTGGAAAACTAACCAATGAGACTTCATTTCTTTGAGCAGCGGGAAGTGAATAAAAGCACAAAGTGGAGATCACGTGTCCTGAAGGAGACTGCACAGCTGCACCTTCTGGGATGAAAGCATCCAACAACAACAACCAGGAACCAAGAAATGAGAGGAAACATTTCATGGCATTGTGCTGACGTCTCCCCAGCATGTGGAGCCACAGTAACGCAAACCTGAAGACACATCAGGAAGCAGGGTGTCCTGGGACCAGCGAGAAGCTCAGCATGCTAATACTAACACTATATCCTGAGCTACAGAGTGGTGGATCCGGTGAAAAAGAAGAGCAAGTTTATGGACAAGTTAGAAAAGGTCTGGACCAGAATCAGCTTCATGCTTTTCAGCAGACAGGAGAGGTTCTTGTTCTGGAGCTCTTAGTGCTCAGTTACAGTACCGCTTCGGGGTGTTGCGCAGGACTCGGCTGACACCGCGCGAGTCTGAAGAAGCTCTGTAGGCGTTTATAGTTGACGCTGATGTAGCTGCAGTATTCTCCGAACACACAGGGGGCAGTATGCTAGATTACCAGTGGAGATGTTGTAAAAGAGAGAATTCATGTAACACCAGAAATGGCTGTGCACTACCGAAAACATCTCAAAGAGATTCTGTTTCTTGCAGAGTTCCAGATTAATAGGAGGAAAAAGCTTCTGACCTCTTTCTAAAAGATCTAAAACTGGACCTAGATACAATGTTGGACTCTTAATAAAAAAGCTATAAAAATGTGTTAACGTATACAATCTAACTTTGTAACTCGCATTTATCTTTCCTTTTTTCTTTGTTGTTTTTCTTTTTGGTTACTCCCTTTCTTCTGTTCATGAAGAACTGATTTATTTTGCCCCCAAAAAATTTTTTTGAAACCTTAAACCCTTTTTTCTTTTCTGAATGGGGGCACCCCCACAGGGTTCGAACAAGTTAAAAAAATTTGGTCCCGGCAAGATTTCTATGAAAATTAAAAAAGGAGATCATTTTTTCTCCTGTTTTAGTTTTTCCCTTCATTGGCTCCCTTTTTAAAATCCAAAAATAAAAATTTAAAATTCCCCCTCCTCCATATAAACCCCTTAATAAATTTAAAAGGGGCCCATCATACATCAGAGATCTGAATTGTTCCATACTTTCCCTTTAACAGGGGCATTTCCCTTTCCCTAAAACTGCGGGTTTTACTGGTGGTTCCTAAAGTCTCTTAAGAAGTAAAGGGGAGGCGGGAATTTTTTATTTTCCCAGGCTCCTCCCTGGGGGGAACCCAAAGCTCCCAGTTTTAGCCCCGGGGGGGCGGACCCCCTGTCTACTTTTAAGGCTAGGTTTAAAAAAACTTTTCCTTTTTAATAAAGTTTAAATTTTTGGGGGGCTTGGGTTTAATCCTGAGCTATCTCTTTTAGTTATGCGGGTTTATGGGGCTTAGGCTGCTGGGGACAAATGCCCTTTCACTCTTTTTCGCTATTTCTCCCCACTACCCCCAAATTTTTTTGTATTTTTTTGCTTTTTACTCAGCTTTTTAACTTTTTTTCTTTTCCCCTTTTCTTTTCCCCTAAAGCTACCCCTGGCCGACTCTGTTTTTACCTTTTTGACCCCTTTCTGGAGAGGGGAATCCTCCAAGTTTCCCTGCGGGGCAACAACTTAATACTAAACCCTCAAACCGATGACCCCACATGGCCCTGTTTTTTTAAACTTTTAAACCCCTTTTTCTCTCCCCCCTAAAAAACATAGCTACTGACTAAAGCTTTTACTGAAATTTAACTCTATTTTGCTCTCTTTCCCAGACTCAAACCTTGAAAACTGGCTCAGATTTTTTATCTGTTCTTTCTTTCTATTTAAAAACGACAAAGGGAGCTACTCCTTTAAAACATTTACCTTTTCCTTCCCATAAAAAGTACTCCTGGATCAGTGCTTCTTTGTTCCCCTTTGTGTCTCTGCTCTGTTCTCTCAAACCTCCAGTCGGCTCGTGGCAAAATGGCCGCTTACACTGCGCCTGGTTCTGGTTCTGCTGGAGGTTTCTTCCTGTTAAAAGGGATTTTTTTCCTCTCCACTGTCGCTACATGCATGCTCAGTATGAGGATTGCTGCAAAGTCAACGCCAGTGACTGTCCACTGTCTCTACATGTTCATCCAGGAGGAGGGAATGCTGCAAGTCACTGACTTTTGTAAAATCTCACTTTAATTCTGTTTCATCCTGGAATAAATATAAAGAAATGATTTTCCTTCAAGATGTCTGAGGCCCTAACTAACCATCCTCTTTGACTTCATCCTTCAGGAAACTAAAACTAAAACTGACTCAACTGTGAATAAAACTGAACTAAAATGTTCCGTCTCCATAAGCACTGATCAGGATTTCAGTTTAACAGGATTCTGGACTCACTCTCTGACGGCGTAGATAAAAACCAGGTCGGTGAAGACAACCGAAAGCCTCTGGAACAGCACCGTGGATGGGCTGGCGTAGTCCAGATTCTCCACCTGCACCATGTTTCTATCGAAGTGCTGCGCCGCCTGCGACAGACCGAACTCGAACCAGGCAAACAGCGGCGGGTAGTCCAGAGTCCACTCAGAGGTGTTCTGGAAACAGATCAGGAAGATTTAAAACACAACAGGAGACTTTAAATTCTGCAGGGTCAGATGGTCCGATTTTCCAGCTAGTACTGACCTCACGATACCACCTGGACACCGGCAGGCTGTGTGTGATGGCCAACCAGTTCCTGTGGACCTCAAAGTCTGTGGAATGACTGGAGAAGACAGACAGGATGGGATAACCGCTGTTCTAAAATCATAATTAGTACAAAAAAAAGATTTTATTTGGCCTGAGACCCGCTAAGATGGGAGTCCATTTTGACAAATCAGAAGCCTTTAAATGGCGTTTTCACACACTGAACAAAAGTTTCGCAAACTGTGTTTTCTATCTATAATCTGACAGTGCAGAATAATTCTGTCCGGGTCTGACCCATGTCGGTGTTGCAGCTGTCAAGATTATAATTATGAAGAAGATTTTAAATGGCAAAGGTTCAGAGTCCTGAAATTTAGCGGAATAGCCCTTAGTCTGGGCTAAATCAGACGCTAGCTTCAGCGTGTTTTAAACTAACTACATCACTGTCAGGCATGCAGCAGCATCTTCAGAAAGTAGAACAACGCTTCTCTGACCTTTTATAATTGGTACCACCTTACTGAACACTGCTGAAGTGCCACTTTACTGTCAAGCCTTTTCATTATGGAACTATAGCACAAGTTTTCTGTTTGTTGTGTTACAAGAGGGCGGCGGGGGGGCTTTATCTTGTTTTGGATGAAGAGGCGAAGCAGAAACATTTCCATGCTGCAAACTGGAAAACAGACAAGAAGTTCCCCTGAAACCAGAACTTCAAGAATGAAAAACTGAGATTCCCCTCAGAAGGTCGTTCCTGAAGAAGCTGTATCCAAGCATACTAACGGAAAGTTGAGAGGAAGGAAAGATGTGTGGTAGAAAGAAGTGCAGAAGGAACAGTGATGAGAGTAACCTTGAGAATAATGTGAAGCAAATCCCATTAAAGAGGCGATTCGCAATGTGTGGACGGCAGCTGGGGTCAGAACATCAGGAGCCACACACAGATGGATCCAAGAGATGAGCTACAACTGTCACATTCCTGGAGTTAAACTGCTGCTGAACCAGACATCAGCAGCTTCTTCCCTGTGCTGAGAAGAAACAGAACTGGACTGATGCTCAGAGGTCCAAAGTCCTCTTTTCAGATCAAAGTAAAGTTTGTTTCTCATTTGAAAGTCAAGGTCCCGAGTCTGGAGGAAGAAGGGAGAATCCATGTTGTCAGCTGGTTCTGGTCCACTGGGTTTTATCCAGTCCACAGTCAGCTCAGCCATTTACCAAGACATTTTAGATCACTTCAAGCTTCCTTCTGCTGACAAGCTTTACGAAGATTCATTTTCCAGCAGGACTTGGTACCGACCCACACTGCCAAAGGTACCAATGCCTGCTTTAATCACCATGGTAACACCAGCAAACTGATCTGCCAAAACCCTACAGAGAATCTATGAGCTGTTGTCCAGAGAAAGATGAGCGACACCAGAACCAACAATGCAGACAGACTGAAGGCCGATACTAAAGCAACCCTCCAGCAGAACCACAGGCTGACCTCCTCCATGCCATGCCGCACTGATGCAGTAATCCAGCAACAGGAGAGTATATACTGTACAGTACAAGGAGATATTGTTCAAAAGGAACACATTAAAATCATTTTTATTGGTCAGATGTAAAGTTTTCTGGGAAAGTAAATTTTGTTTTTTAATTGAGCCAGAAACATTAAAATGATCAGAAATAAACACTTAATAATGATCTCTATGTGGGAACAATGAATGTAAATAACTCAACGTTTTGAAACGAATAACGGAAATAAATGAAATTTTCGATCAAATTAAATAATTTGAGAACTGCAGTGAAACAGCGCCATCTTCCGGCTCCGGCGGTACTCAGGCTTTGGGGTAAAACACGTCAGGTTATACTCGGAATAAACTTTTTCACACTTAATAAACATTTAGGACATTATCTACTCGTATGTCCTTCCAGGCTAACATTGCCAGACATTAATTGTATTATTTTTAAGGTTTATTCTTAATTTTAACCCTCTAGGTCCGCCCAGTCAGTAGCTAGCTGCTAACAGCCGGTTAGCCTAATGCTAAGTTTTCCTCTAAAATAAAGTCGTGGCTGTGAATCGGGACCGCTGGCTGACAGCGGTCCACGGAGGAGAGTTTCCACTCACTAAGCGTTGATGAAGAGACATTTGAGCAGAGAAACCCCCACAGCTAAAGCCACAAACCAGCTCCAACTGTCCGCCAACGCCGCCATGACAGCCAGTCTGCGGCGGGTTGAAGGCTGAAACTTTATTGAGATCAAGGAGACGGACAGAACAGAACCGGTTCCGCCTGTTTGGTTCTGTTTAAAGGCGGTCTAATGAACACATCTAATGCCTTGTTGTCGCTTTAACACTTTAAACACTTTATTTATCGCTTTTTATGTTTTCTTATTAAACACGTGGGTCATGACGTCATCAGACGCGTTTAATGGTGTTTCCTATAGTTGGGAATTCGACTGTCGCATTTTCAATAGTCAAAACAATTTTGTTGACGGACTCTAGTTAACCTCAGTTCTGTGGAGGAACGGAAGCTTCGGAATAAAAATGGTTTGGAAGGAAAGTTTGACTCGCTTATTTAAAGTTTTCCCCTAATTACCTCAATTTCAACTATGTCATATTTAATTTCCCAAAGGTTTCCCATGAAAAATAAAGTCTGGAAAAGTCTTTCTTCGTTAATAATAAAATCAGGAACCAAATAAAAAGAACTTGTAAAAAAATACGTTTTGTGATCAAGAACAAGATTTTTTCATTCTGAAAACAAGTTGGAATGGGAACATGACAAAGTGGGAAAAGCTTCACTGAAATAATGTTCCTGCCACCAGAAGAGGTTCAGAGTGATGATCCTGAGTGATGGCAGGCTGGAGCAGGAGGTGGACAGGTGGATCAGAGCTTCATCTACAGCAAGAAGAGTGTTGCTCCCATTTGCGGTGGTGAAAAAGTAGCTAAACTGAAAGGGGATGTTCTGGATTTGCTGCTCCCTCTCCGTTCAAACCCTCACCAATGCTCCTGAGATTTGAATAATTTGTGAAAGGATAAGATAATGGATCCAAGCTGCTGAAAGGAGCTTCCTCTGTAGGGTTGATGGGCTCTGTCGTAGAGATCCGGAGAAAAGCTTCATCATCCAGTATGAGCTTGAAGTAGAGCTGCTGCTCCCCACATCAAAAGGACTCAGCTGCTATGGTTCATCTGATCAAGATGCCTCCTCTACACTTTTTAGGGGTTTTCCAGGAACATCCTACTGGGAGGAGTCCCCGGGCCAGACCAAGTTCTGGTGTTGGATGAGAGGAAAACAGTGGAAGTTTTTCTAGAATGTTTTAACCTGAGATGCAGGAGTGGAGGAACATTAACATTAACAACTAACATGAAGCTGACTTCATGTAAAAGGTGGAAATAAAATCTTCAGATGCTCTTTATGTGTGTTGTTTCTGATTGGCTGCTGTGCTCCACAGAAAGCACCTCTAAATCTAATCAACATTAGAAATGTATTGTTAAATAAAGGATTCTTTATTGTTCAACTGTTTTATTCTGCCTCTTTGCCTTTATTGGTTATTATTTGAATGTAATATGAGTACTGTAGTTTGTTCTACCACTAGAGGGCTCCATGTCCTTTAACTCTGTGGATTTCACCCGTGAGTGTTGCAGATCCGGCGGCCTCTGAAGGCATCACTGTCAGTCCCGTCAGGCTGCAGCGTGCTTTGGTAAAGTTCGGCTAAAGTTCGGCAGATACCGGTTCGGGAGAACAAGGCGACTTCCGGGATGAACGCGGTGCTGCTACGGTTTGTCGCGCCGCGGGTGGGCGCGTGGAGAGGTGAGCACCATGGGGTGGGGGCTCTGGTGGGACAAACTGTGATCCAGAAAGGCCAGGGGTCAAACTGCGCATGTGCAGAGTTTGTTTTCAGAACCCAGACTGTTCTGTAGTTTATGTTTGATGTTCCTCAGGCCGCGTGTGAGATCAGTGATTGGTCGGTTTCAGTTTAGTGTTTCCGTCTCTGGATATCTTGTTAATTATCAGAATCAGAACCAGCTTTATTGCCAAGTTTGTTCAGACTAACAGGGAATTTGACTCCGGTCCACTTTGCTCTCAATAACAAAGAATATCTTTTTAAATCTACATATATACATAATTGACTTTCCAACAGAATCTAATGTGAGATCAGTCCAAGTCTGCATGGTGTTGTTCTGGAGCTCTGACCTTCAAGAGTTCATCAGAGAAACATCCTGGAGGAAGAAACTGTCTCTGTGGCGGCTGGTTTTAGTGAACAGCGCTCTGTAGCGCCACCTGAAGGTCAAAGCCTAAACAGGGTGTGTGGGGTCTGCAGAGATTTTAGCAGCTCTTTTCCTGACCCTTGACCTGTATAAGTCCTGGATGGAGGGAAGGTCAGCCCTGATGATTCTCTCTGCAGTCCTGATTATTCGTTGCAGTCTGGACCTGTCCTGTTTTGTGGATGAACCGAACCACACGGAGATGGATGAAGACAGGACAGACTGAATGATGGCAGTGTAGAAGATGACCAGCAGCTCCTGGGGAAGGTTGTACTTCTTGAGTTGCCTCAGGAAGTTCAGTCTCTGCTGGACCTTCTTTCGAACAGTGTCTATGTGTGAAGACCATCTCAGGTCCAGAGAAAGGGTGGTTCCTAGGAACCAGAAGTGGTCCACAGCAGACACAGTGTTGTTGAGGATGGTGAGGGTGGTATGTGGGTGTTGTGTGCTCCAAAAGTCCACCATCATCTCCACAGTCTTGCGTGGGTTAAGTTCTGGGTGATTCTGACTACACCAGTGGACCAGCCGACCCACCTCCTGTCTGTATGCAGACTCATCACCGTCCTGGATCAGTCCAGTAACAGTGGTGTCATCTGCAAACTTCAGGAGGTTCACAGACGGGTCCACTGAGGTCCAGTCATTTGTGTACAGGGAGAAGAGGAGTGGGCATAGAACACATCCCTGGGGGGCACCAGTACTTATTGATCTGGTTCGGGAGAAGATGCTCCCCAGTCTCACCTGCTGCTGTCGGTCCGTCAGGAAGCTGCTGATCCACTGACAGGTGGATATTCATGTGTTAGAATGGCCCAGTCAAAGTCCAGACCTAAACCCAATCGAGAATCTGTGGCAACATCTGAAACCTGCTGTTCAGCAATGTTCTCCATCTAATCTGACTGAGCTGGAGCTGCTTTGCAAAGAAGAATGGCAAAAATTTTAGTCACTAGACGTGAAAGCTGGTGGAGACGTACCCTAAAAGACTTGCAGCTGGAACTGCAGCAACAGGTGGTTCTACAAACTCTTGACTCAGAGGGGCTGAATACTTTTCCACAATGCCCTTTTCAGTTTTTTATTTGTAAAAAATGTTTTAAATCATGTATAATATTCGTTCCACTTCACTTGTGTTGATCTTTCACATAAAATTGCAATAAAATATATTTATGTTTGTGGTTGTAATGTGACGATATGTGGAAACGTTCAAGGAGTGTGAATACTTTTACAAGCCACTGTAGCAGGAAGATGTAAATGAGGTGAATCAGTATCTGCTGTATTGTTCATGATGATGTCAGCAGCCTCAGCCTAAAAGGTCATCTCCAACGCTCCCCGTCTGTGGAGAAGTTCTCTGGTGCTGCTATCTCCTCTCCAGCTTCTGAATGCAGCAGGAACCAGAGCTGCTCACATTCCAGGCTGGTGCTGAAAGCTGAGGAACGACGCATTGATCTGCTGGGAATGTCTGTTGGTTCCCACCGTGATCCCAGGACCAAATCTACCTTTAACGCTCCTCTCTTCTCCTCCACCAGCAGGCTCTGCTCCTCTGTTCACTTCGCTTTTCTCCAAACTATCATTTTACCAAACTAAACCTCATTAAACAAGAAGGAGATCACAGTGAAACACTGAATTTATTATTAATATGAAATGAATATGAAATAGATGCAGCATGAAAACAACCAGCATGGAGAGTCAACATAATAATAATCAAATCAGAATAATGATGATCATGTAAATAAGCTTCGTTCAAACATGTTGATGCTGTGGGACAATTTAACGTTTCTAAGTTTCATCATCATGATTTAAACATTTCTGAATCCAGTTAAATTCTATCATCGGTTAATTTCTCTCCACTGGGATTACTGGGAGAGAAATCACTGCCCTTAAAAGACAGAAACTCATCCACCATCAGTGGTTCTATTCCTCCACCCGTCTCCCTCTCATCAGCATATGGTTGTAGGTATCTTGGACCTCGTCCAGGTCAGGTTTTGTCTGAAGGCGGTTTTGTGCATTTTTCTTGTTCTGACATTAAAGTGAGCAGGTTCTTGTAGATGTTTCAGCTCAGAGCTTCTCCATGTAGAGTAAACAGGATCAGCATGATAACGAGCTGCACCTCCATCCTTTCAGAAGACATGATTCAGTTTGTTCTTTTTCTGTCCAAGAACCAAGTGGTTTACTGTGTGTGTTTTAGGTTTCCATGTGGGAACTCCATCAGAGACGTTTGACCTGAGAAAGGTTGAACTGACACCTCTGGAGCAGAGAAAACTGACCTTTGACTCCCACGCCATGGTGTTGGAGCTGGAGAAGAGCGGTGAGCTACAGATGTCTGCTCCACTCAGGTGGAGGTGGTGCTGAACCTTTGTTCAGATCTCCTCTGGGAAGACCCGTGTGGTGATCCTCTCAGTACAGCTCTGGTTGGAAAGCAGAATCGTGTGTTTATTGGTTCTGTGGATGATGGATGGACAGAATCCAAGGGGAAAACTTTGTTTAATCAGAGTCTTGGTGTACGTTTGTTGTGTGTTTCTAGACATTTCATTTGTTTGGTATTTTTAGCTCTCCCGTTTATTAAATTTGCGTAATTTTGTGCAGGTTTGGAGAAGCGCCAGGCTGAGCTGATCGTTTCAGCTCTGGTCACGCTGACCACAGCCAACATGGACATGGTCTATAAGGACATGGTGACCAAACCCCACCAGGTAGGACAACAACGTCTGTCTGAGTCTTTATTAATAAGTCGTTTGCTGCAGATGAACAGAAGCTGCTTTCTGTTAACAAGATTTTAAAACGTTTCTGTTTTAAAGCTGCTGAAATTCTCCTTCAGTTCAGTCATTTTAGGAAGATGCCAAGCAGAGTGCCGGAGCTTTCTCTGGATTTATGAAGCATAGAGAAACACATCACTGCCCCTTCCCCATCTGTTGCTGCACACTGCTGGTCAGATAGCTTAAAGAAGGCTACTGCATGTTTCTCTCAATTAGAACAAACATAAATGTGCCTGTTTGGGAATACGTCTGGTTTAAAAAAATCACCCACAAGGTTGGTGTGTAGCATGAAGAACCTCCACCCACCACTCCATCGAAGGTAACTGTTTACAGACAAGCAGCAGGCTGCAGGCTAGCTGCCTGGGCAGAGAACCAGCTAATTAACCTGCTAATACCAGCTAGTTTGGCTCGTGTTTTATTTGTGTAGAAATGGTAGAAAAAGAGAAACAGCCAAAAGAAACAATATTTTGTGCAATTAGAAAAATTTACTTTAAAACTACATTTCAGCATGAGTCTACTCATTAAAATGGTAATACATCCATTTTGTTTTTACTGTAATAAAATGGTAAATGGCCTGTACTTATATAGCATTTGATCAAGTCCCCAGAGACCCCAAAGCGCTTTACGCTACATTCATTCATCCACCCATTCCCACACTGACAGTGGTGAGCTACATTGTAGCCACAGCTGCCCTGGGGCAGCCTGACAGAGGTGAGGCTGCCATACAATCGGCGCCACCGAGCCCTCTGACCACCAACAGCAGGTAAGGAGGGTTAAGTGTCTTGCCCAAGGACACAACGACTGAGACAGACATAGTGGGGGCTCAAACCGGCAACCCACCGGTTACACGATGAATCCCTGCCACCATCGCCACGGTCTCAGCCAAAATAACATAATTAGTTATTTTGGCTGCAAGAGGAGGGAATGTTGCTTTTCTCAATTAAAATAAAATCAATGAAATCATTTTAAACATTTTAATTAGAAGTTTTTGTGTCGATAGAGAGAATTTTTGTATTTTCACTTCAGATTATCACACTGTGCAACTTTGCAGGACAAAAATTAAAAATGTTTTTTAATAACATGACTCTGTAGGAGATTGCGGTGCAGCAGATCATGTCTCACCTGGACTCCATCAGGAAGGACATGGTGATCCTGGAGAAGAGCGAGTTCGCCAACCTGCGGTCTGAGAACACGGTAACACCACGTCACACACAGGAGCAAGCAGAGCAAATCTGAACATCTGAACATGGATAGAAACTGATTCAGAGCTGAAGACACTTCACAACAATATGAAGCCTGTGGAGCTTTCCTGGTGCTGGATAGGAGAAGAAGCTGCTGAGGTCATTAAAAGCCAGATACTCTCTGGTTGCCATGGTGATTCTCTTCTTCTCTGGTGGGCCGGGATCTAGAGCCGTACTCTTTCATCAGACAGAAACAGACAAGAGTTTCAGCTTCGAACAAAGAGTCAGATGGTGAAGAGTAGCGTATCTGCAGTGTTTTCTGTAGGAGTTCCAATGAGTTAAACAGAACCTTCAGGTCCAGTTTCTACAGAACCAAGCAGAGCTGAAATCTACTGGGAGTTAATGAGTGTGGGCATGTCTGTCTGCACTCTGGGTTCTGATTGGACAGAAAACCAAGTCCTACAGCAGTGGGAGACACGCTGGGTGGAAGGTGACAGAAACACCATGACTGGATGGAGAAACAGGTTCTGAATATTTTACCGGGTCAGAACCTAAACATTCTATGGGAAAATCCGAGAAACCCTCAAACTTAACCGAGTCAGGTAAAGTCCAACTTCCTGTGACCTGTTTAAACTGTGATTGATGGTTCTGATGGAAAGGACGGCTCAGATATGGAGGTCCAAACAGGACTGTTTTTTTAATCATCAAACCAAAATCCTGTTCTAGTTTATTGAGAATTTTTCTCAAGTTGTTGAAACCATTGAGTGGAAGGTCAAGATTTTGCCCACCACTATAAGGCAGAAGGTCTGGTCCAGTAAGGGTTAAAAGTTCCATCTGGTTTTTGGAGCATAATAAACGTTTATGATTAGAAATGCAAAGATTATTGTGACCGTTTGTTTTTGGCTGTATTTGAAGGTCAGAATCTCCTGTTTTGTTCCTGCAGAAAATGAAGCGAGAGTTGGAGCAGCTGCAGATCAGACTGAAGGTGAGGAGGACACCTTCATAACATCTGATAAACATCTCACCTGTCAGAACATATGTCCACATAACCAGATGTTCTCCAGGCTTTGTGGACTGAAATTTTTTCAGAATCAGACGTTTGTACAGACAAACAAGGAATTTGACTCCGGTACACTTTGCTCTCAGTGAGGATATATTTATTTTTATTTTTTTAATATATATACTCTTACTCGTACTCGTCGTCTTCCGTTTTATCCGGGACCGGGTCGCGGGTCAGCAGACTCAGCAGAGACACCCAGACGTCCCTCTCCCCAGACACCTCCTCCAGCTCCTCCGGGGGGAGCCCAAGGCGTTCCCAGGCCAGCTGAGAGACATAGTCCCTCCAGCGTGTTCTGGGCCGTCCCCTGGGCCTCCTCCCGGTGGGACGTGCCTGAGAAACCTCCGAGGAAAGGCGTCCAGGAGGCATCTGGTATAGATGCCCGAGCCACCTCAACTGGCTCCTCTCGATGTGGAGGAGCAGCGGCTCTACTCCGAGCCCTCCCGGATGGCCGAGCCCCTACCCTATCTCTAAGGGAGTGCCCGGCCACCCAGGAGGGAAGTTCATTCAAACGCTTGTATCCAGGATCTCGTTCTTTCGGTCATGACCCAAAGTTCATGGCCATAGGTGAGGGTAGGAACGTAGACGGACCAGTAAATCAAGAGCTTTGCTTTTCGGCTCAGCTCTCTCTTCAACACAAAAGGACGGCACAGCGCCCCCCATTACTGCGGCAGCCGCACCGACCCGTCTGTCGAATCTCCCGCCCCCATTCTTCCCTCACCGTGAACAAGACCCCGAGATACTTGAACTCCTCCAAATTGAGCAGGAACTCCCCCCCAACCTGAAGAGGACAAGTCACCTTTTTTAGGTGAGAATCCCTGGCCTCTGACGTGGAGGAGCTGATCTTCATCCCCAGCTGCTCACACTCGGCTGCGAACCGCCCCAGCGCATGCTGTTAGGTCTTGGCTAGAGGGGGCCAGCAAAGGGCCAACGTCATCTGCCAAAAAAAAAGAGACGAAATCCACTGGTCCCACCAAACCAGGACCCCTCCGGCCCTTTGGCTGCGTCTAGAAATCCGTCCATAAAAGTTATGAACAGGACCCCCGGGGACAAAGGGCAGCCCTGCCGGAGGTCCAACATGCCACCGGGAAACAGGTCCGACTAAATGCCGGCAATGCAGACCCAAAAATCCTGCTCCGCTCGTACAGGACCGGATGGGCCCCTAATAAAGGGCCCCCGATTCCATTCTCCTGGAGCACCCCCACAAGGCATCACAAGGGACACAGTCGAATGCCTTCTCCAGGTCCACAAAACACATGTGAACCGGTTGGGCAAACTCCCATGAACCCTTGAGTACCCTGTAGAGGGTATAGAGCTGGTCCAGTGTTCCACGGCCGGGACGGAAACCACACTGCTCCTCCTGAAGCCGAGGTTCGACTATCGGCCGGACTCCTCAGTGAGGATATATTTATTTTTATTTTTTTAATATAAATATAATAATGGAAATTGAACATATTTTTATATGTAGATATTTACACATTTGACTTTCCAATAGAATATAATGTGAGATCAGTCCAAATATGCATGGTGTTGTTCTGGATCTCTGACTGTGTTCATCAGAGAAACAACTTTCAACTGGATCTTTGGGGATTTTATTCAGCCAGTCATAAAGAAACAACCTGCTCCAGTTTTTAGTTGTCAGTGCAAATAAACATAAACGAGGGCTGGTCCTGGACTTCAATATTCAGCCGGTTTGCGTCGAGATATTTACTGGAGGTTTGTTTTCAGGAGGAGAGCGAGAAGGTCCGCGCAGAAACCAAACTGGACATCAACCTGGAGAGGAGCAGGATCTCTGACATGGTGGGTGTTTGGAGCAGGTTTAGGACAGCATTTCTAAACTCATCAGAGTTCTTCAGATCCATTGTTGAAGTAGTTCCAGATACCTTCACCAACACCAAGAGCTACCCTGAGGTCACACACACTCCATCAGATGTTTTTGGTGTTTTTGTCTTAGTTCACTGATCAGGAGAAGAAGCTGATGGAAGCCACGTCAGAGTTTTATCACAAGGTAACAACACCTGGAAGGCACACCTGCAGTACAGCTTGAATACTCCCGGGGGCGTGCAGGTTCACCCTCCATGCATGTGATTGGTTGTTTCGTGATGACATCATCTGTCTCCAGAAAGCAGACCTGGAAAACGACAACATGGAGATCAACAAGAAGATCGACCTGCAGGTGGCGTCACTCAAAACGGTGCTGGAGTCCCTGAAGCTGGAAACGATCCGATACCTGGCAGGTAGGCTTGGCAATGCTGCCGTCCGGTTCTGGTTCTGGAGAAACGGTGCCGTCCTTTAAAATATTCAGCATCATGTTTATGTTCTGTGTTCCTTCACAGCCACCGTCTTCTCCTGCCTCGCCATCTTCCTGGGAGTCTACCGGTTCTGGAGGTAACGGATCAGCATCAGAACCAGGTCCAGAGCACCAGTCGATACTTCCTTAGTATTTTAGTAACAAAGATGTTACATTGCGGGTCAGAACGTCCCTGCAGAACAAATGAAGGCGAGGAAGACTTTGTTTCTGTGACCTGATGCGTAGAAGAAGTTGGATTATTTTGGAATGGTGTGACGTCGCCCTCTAGTGGCAGCATGGAGCAGGAGCAACTTCTTTCTAAAATGTCATAAAAGGCTGATTTTACTCATTTTCTGTGCTGCTGGTTTCTTTTTGATGGGTTCTGCTCAGAACATCCAGACAGGTCCGGTTCAGGTATGAACCCACCTGGATCAGTTAGAACCACTCAGTGAATAAATCAGCTTAATAACAAACCCAGAACCTTCTAATATGCTTGAATCGCACCAGCTACTGAATTCCCTCGTTTCAACCAGAACCCTGAAAAATTCTGCACGTTGTCATGACAATGGAGCTGGTTGCAAAGACCTAACAGGGCTTTATTTCTCTAAACAAACTGGACCAGGCTGTTTCTGGGAGAACTTTGTTTTTCGTCCAGAACTACACATGAAACGAATTAATAAGCGGAGCCGGAGAATTGTTCAGAAATATCAAATAAAAAGGAAGGAATTAATCAATGAAGCCGTTTCAGAACCTTTGGGTTTACCTAAGCCCACTTAAGGTCTGAAGGTCAGATGATACATTTAAGGCCTCCAACACCTGATTAAAGTGTTTTTGAAGTGAACTGGTTCTCCTCTTCGTTTCCATGAACCCTTCAGGAACCTTTATATTGAACATACACTTTTTACCCTTAGGTCTCACAGTTGTATCTCCAGTCAAGTTAATATTTTCTGTTGGACAGACGACAAACAAGGCAGATTAAATCATTCCTGTTTTTGCTCCAACATCTTTTTAATATTTTCAGTTTTTGTTAGACACATTTTATTGTTTTCCAAAAGGATCCTATAGAAAATAAAAACAGGGGAACAGGAAGTTTAAATTCACCGAAGCTTTATTTTTTTATGATTTAACCTAAATGACAATAGAACCGAGGAGTCGGATCAATCAGAATTCACACAAAACGTTTTAGACTCGTTTATTGAAGAAAACCCAAAGAAAAAAGCCGACCGGATCCTCAGAGACGCTTGATGAGCTTTCAGTCGTCCAATCAGATGATGCTTACCTTCAACACCTGTGATGACTCAACAAAGCAGCCAACCAATAAACTGGCAGCAAACAGCAGCTGAAGACCAGAGTTACCAAAAATACTTTAATGTATAAATTAAATCATTTACAGTCGGCAGCGAACAGAACAGCAGCCCTGAAATGGCCGCGCAACAATCCAAATACCAAAATGTATTCAAGTCGTAAAAACCTTCGACCCGTTGGGACGAAGAGGAGCGCCACGTCACGCTTTGTCCTCGGACTGAGCAGAGTCCGCTGAAACCTCCTGAGCCGTAGAACCTGGCTCCTCCTGCTGTGGAACACGGCAGGGATCACTCTGAACTTCCTGCTTCACCACACAGGAAGTGACCTCCTCTTCCTCCTCTTCGGTCTTCACCAAGGCGCCCAGCGGGTGCTCCGTCAGCAGCCTGCTGGGAGACGGAGTCACGTCCAGGTAGGAAGACGTCTGAGGAGACGAGAAGGACATGATGAAGAGGAAAACGTGGAGAAATGAAAACTGAAGAAGAGTCAGACGGAGTTCACTCACATTTTTATAATCCTCGAAGCAGGCGGGGTGGAAGTTCTGTGGAGACACAACAAACGGGTCACATCTACACACGGTCCCTATCGGGTTCTCATCTCTAAAATGTTCAGGTTTGTTGTTCTGGACATTTGAGAACAGAACATTTACCGTCTAGAGTTGGATTTTGTTTTACACAAATAAAACCAAGCCGGGCCAAATCGGGCCTCAGATTCTGCTGTGTTTTAAAGGGATATTTCACAATTTTATGTTGGATCTGGACAATAATATCAGAGAAAAATCTGGACGGGTTTATTCCAGATTGAATGCAGATCCCTTAAATCCCAGTTTGTGATCTGGAACCCATCCAATCAATCCTTTATTTGGCATCTAAACGGACCCCAGGTTCTAGACCTGGGGTCCGTCCAAGAGGCCATAAACACTGAAATGACCCGTTTGGATTGAACTGTTAGAAACCAGGTGAACAAAAAGGCATCATATACAGGGGTTGGACAATGAAACTGAAACACCTGGTTTTAGACCACAATAATTTATTAGTGGCCTCCTTTTGCGACCAATACAGCGTCAATTCGTCTTGTGAATGACATATACAAGTCCTGCACAGTGGTCAGAGGGATTTTAAGCCATTCTTCTTGCAGGATAGTGGCCAGGTCACTACGTGATACTGGTGGAGGAAAACGTTTCCTGACTCGCTCCTCCAAAACACCCCAAAGTGGCTCAATAATATTTAGATCTGGTGACTGTGCAGGCCATGGGAGATGTTCAACTTCACTTTCATGTTCATCAAACCAATCTTTCACCAGTCTTGCTGTGTGTATTGGTGCATTGTCATCCTGATACACGGCACCGCCTTCAGGATACAATGTTTGAACCATTGGATGCACATGGTCCTCAAGAATGGTTCGGTACTCCTTGGCAGTGACACGCCCATCTAGCACAAGTATTGGGCCAAGGGAATGCCATGATATGGCAGCCCAAACCATCACTGATCCACCCCCATGCTTCACTCTGAGCATGCAACAGTCTGGGTGGTACGCTTCTTTGGGGCTTCTCCACACCGTAACTCTCCTGGATGTGGGGAAAACAGTAAAGGTCGACTCATCAGAGAACAATACATGTTTCACATTGTCCACAGCCCAAGATTTGCGCTCCTTGCACCATTGAAACCGACGTTTGGCATTGGCATGAGTGACCAAAGGTTTGGCTATAGCAGCCCGGCCGTGTATATTGACCCTGTGGAGCTCCCGACGGACAGTTCTGGTGGAAACAGGAGAGTTGAGGTGCACATTTAATTCTGCCGTGATTTGGGCAGCCGTAGTTTATGTTTTTTGGATACAATCCGGTTAGCACCCGAACATCCCTTTCAGGCAGCTTCCCTCTTGCGTCCACAGTTAATCCTGTTGGATGTGGTTGGTCCTTCTTGGTGGTATGCTGACATTACCTGGATACCGTGGCTCTTGATACATCACAAAGACTTGCTGTCTTGGTCACAGATGCTCCAGCAAGACGTGCACCAACAATTTGTCCTCTTTTGAACTCTGGTATGTCACCCATAATGTTGTGTGCATTTCAATATTTTGAGCAAAACTGTGCTCTTACCCTGCTAATTGAACCTTCACACTCTGCTCTTACTGGTGCAATGTGCAATCAATGAAGACTGGCTACCAGGCTGGTCCAATTTAGCCATGAAACCTCCCACACTAAAATGACAGGTGTTTCAGTTTCATTGTCCAACCCCTGTAAATATCAACTAATTTAAAATGATCCGATTAAACTTCCTATGAGCCTCGACTTCCTGCTGATGATGGAAGGGAGCAGAGGAGGGGGCGGAGCCTCACCTTGTCGTCAACTCTGACGGCGTTCTTCAGGAACCAGTCCTCCTCTTCCTCCACCCAGTAGGTCTCAAACGGCTCCTGGCAGATTTCACACGACTGCAGAGAAAAACGGACCAGTCAGAACCAGTTTCATCATTCCTGTCAAAGTTTCTCCCAGTTCGCTCAGGACGCTTTAAAAGGCAGCTTGGAAAAAAACAGACATCCAGGTTCTTGCTTTAACAAACCCGGTCCAGACCCAGTAAACAACCCAGAATCCAGCTATAGCCCTGTTCCAAAACCAGCAGCAGGAAAAGTTCCGATTCCTCCTCAACATTCGGAACAACTCCAGCTGTTTGGACTCAACAGAAGCTCTGAATCTGTTCTAGAAACTAGGGGTGCACCGATTGCAGCTTTCTGGCTAATCACCGATTACCGATCTTTAAAAAGCCCGACCTGCCGATTCTGGCCGTTACCGATTTTTACATTTTTTTTAGCAGCTGACACTGTCAGGTGTTATAAGGTCACAATACCTTCAACACCTTCAATGTTCAAATCTTATTTTACAGAAAAAAACACTGAACAAAAACCTGTGAAACAATACTAACTCGTTTTAACGGCACACAAGGCGGTGCTCTCAAATATAAATGAAACGTTTACAGCATTGCAGTTCCTTTAGTTTTTCAATTTTTCACATTTTAAAAAGAAACAAAACTTCCACAACAGGTCAGACAAGTAGGAAAAGATCAGTTTCACGTAGAAGCATCAGCCGGTCACCGATCCCCCAGAATTCAGGAAATCAGCGCCGATTGACCAGTGCACCCATACTGGAATCACACACCTGGAGTTTGAAAACCCAGTCAGATTTCTGTCCCAGCCCAGGACCAGAGGTGGGTCCAGCAGAACAGGCACTGAAGGTTCTCACAGCATGAAGAGACCGTCTCTGGCTAGAGAAGATCCTACAGGCTCAATAAGCAGCCAATCAGAAGCTGGGATTAGAACAGATTTTGGGAATGTTTCCATGGAAACTGGACTGATGATACCGAATAGAGGAAAGATCAGAACCATCTGCTGGGTCATCGGGAATGATGCAGCAGTGGAAGAACACTGAACAAATCCTTTATGGGTCAGACCAGAACAGTTGGAATGATGTGGGTCACTGGAACCACAGATGAGCCATCTCAGTGTTGGGATTTTACTTCCCGTTGTCTTCTGATCAGTTTTTGTTGCATTACTAAACATTACAAGTTCCTTTATCAATGGGTGCTGCCACCTGGTGGACAACCTAACCAGCTCACCTCTCCCACTTGGTCCTTGGTGGCTCGGACGCTCTGGAACTCCTTCTCCTTGGCGGCCGCCTGGTTCTTCTGCACCTCCTCTTCGTTCTCCTTCTCGAAGAACTGACTCTTGGCTCGCTCCTCCAGGTCTGCGATCTCCTCAAACTCGATCCAGTCCTAGTGGACACAAGCAAATGGGTCTAAACACCAGCTCGGACCAGACTGATTTGGATAAACTGAAGATGTTTAACGCAGCTGTGTGTGATCTCACCGTCAGGCTGTAGTACCAGCGCCGGTGTGTCACCTTCTTGCTGGCCACCTTTCCAGCGTGGTTCTGCCTGAAGTGCCAGTCCAGGTGGTCGGCGTACATGTCGGTCTGAGTGGTGGTGAAGCGCATGCTGCAGAGGCAGCACTGATTCCCTGAGTACAGCTTCGTCACCACGCTCTCATAGCGCCTGCAGGAGGAGACGAGAGCGACGGAGAGTCAGAGGACCGAGCGATGGGGAGCAGCGTAAACATTTTCTCAAGTTTTATTGAACTGCGTGCTGCGTTCAGGGAGCACAGGAATTTCTGGTTGAACAGAAATGCTTTGGAGTCATTTTACATCTTTAACTTTGGGTTAAATTGGTTCTGATCCGTGCAGGCTGAATATTCACACTGGAAACATTATTTCTGCTCCTGCAGCTGAAGGAGGCTTGAACTCCAGCAGGACACATGCTGATGGACATGTTCACACCAGAAGTCTGAACTCACAGCTTCATGTTCTCAACGCTGAAACTGGTGAGGTCTGGCAGGTCTTCGTCCTCCTCCACCTCCACCTCCGGCTCCTCCTCTTCCTCCTCCTCCACAGGTCCGGCTGGAGCAGCTACCGTGGAAGACGTCTCTGAAAGGAGACAGAAATCTTTGATCATCTGAAGGATTTATCTTTTAGAGCGTCTGCGGCAGCTTCTGATTGGCTAACTGACCACTGGCGGTCTGCGAAGAGTCCGTCTGCGACGGCGGTTTGATGATTCCGTTGGAGATCAGTTTGGACAGCAGGTCGTTGACGTCAACCTGACCGAAGTGGTTCTCTGGAGGGGCGACCTGAGGAGCTGCAGCAACACAAACATCTGTTAGAGCGTCCTGCTCTGATTGATGACATCACTTCCTGTTTTCCATCACAGACGCAGGGTCTGTGGCAGGACAAATGGACCTGCAGGAAACTGATCTAATAACAGCTGTGATCACAGGTTAATCGCTGGTACAGTGGCATTAAGTACGTACTCTGCTGTCCGAAAGGCACTGGGTTCTGAGGAAGGAAGGGCTGGTTCATGTTTCCCATCATGTTCACCTGGAAGAGCAGAGCAGCTTCAGTACAAACACAGAAAAGCCCGGGAGAAGCCCGGGAAAAGCCCGGGAGAAGCCCGGACGCTCTGAGCAGACGAGCCAGGCAGGACAGAAGCAGACTTACCGGCTGCTGCATGCCAATGGCAGGAGCTGCAGGGTTGTAGAAGGGACCGGGGCCCGGTTGGCTGAATGGTGCTGGCTGCATGCTGAAGTTTCCTGCCGGCAGCAAGTTTGGTCCGGGAGGGAACTGTGGGTTCATAGGCTCTGGGAACCGCTGGGGGGCCATGCCAAAGTTCTGCTGGGGGGTTATGGGGTTGTCGTAGATGGGTGGGGCCATCGGCTGCATAGGGAGCTGAAGGTTGGGTTGGGGAGGAAACCTGGGGGGCCCCTGCTGGCCAGGAGGGTAATCAAAGCGTGGGGGCCCAGGCTGATGGGGCCCACCAGGTAGGTCAAACCTGGGACCTGGTCCAGGACCCTCAAAGCGACTGGGGCCATCAAACCTTATTGGACCCATCTGATTATTGGGGCCTTCAAAGCGGAGGGGCCGCTGCTGCTGGAAGCCCATTGGACCAGGACCCATATTATTGAAGTGCCCTGGCCCATCAAAACGCTGCAGTGGGCCCTCCAAGTGACCAGGGCCCCCCATTTGTCCCTCAAACCTAACTGGCTGCTGTTGGCCTATAGGGCCACCAAACCTGTTGGGTCCCTGTGGAGGCCCTTCAAGCGGCCCTATTCCATCTCCTCCTCCTCTCATTGCCATTCGGAGTCCCTCATGGGGCCCAGAGCTCTCAGTCCTTTCTGACAGGTTATGATGAGGCGGCCCCCCACCATCAAACCTGCCGGGCCCTGGGTGGTGAGGGCCATCAAATTGTGGCTCCTCAAAACGCCCAGGGCCCCCGCCTTCATACCAGCCAGGGTGGTGTGGCCTGGAGGGGCCCAAGTGACTGGGGCCACTGTAACGTGAGGGAGGGTGTCCTCCTTCATGAGGAGGATGTGGAGGGGGGGCATCCATGGGCCCCTCATCCGAGTGTTCACTGTTGGGACTTTCAAAACGAGGGACTGGACTCATGTCTGCCAAGTCTTTCTGATGCAGAGGCGACAAGCGTTCCCGTTCAAAGCGAGGGGCCGAAGCCTCCAATCCGACTGGAGCCGGAGAGTTCCTATGGGCCCCGGTAGAAGGAGAGGGTCCATCCTGCCTGCGTGTGTCAGCCGGGCAGTATCTCCGTGGAGCATCATAGCCGCTCTTGTGCTCCTCCCGTTCATCGTAAAGCTGCCGCTCTGTCAGCGGCGAGGTCCACTCCCGTTCACCTGGAAAACATAACGAGGCGAGAAGACACTGAAGAATCCTGAAGCTCCTGCAGACCCTTAAACACAACACCAGATGTCCAAGACTGACACTACAGAGGGCTGCTTCTCTACAACCTGACACAGACTACAACTACCACAAACCCCTGAAACTCAAACTGAGGGTTCATGAATGCTGTGTGATCTGGTTCCTAACCCTGCTGTAGCCTCCCTGACTCATAGCTCCAGACCCTGACCTCTGACCTCTCTGTGGACAAAGACAACAAATCAGAAACCAGTCTGAGTGAACTGGAACCTTGCCACAGGTATTTAGGACTTACTGGACTCTCCGGGGTCCACCCTCCTCCTGAAGCGGAGACCTGGCAGAGACTTCAGCTTGGGGAACTCTTTACCATGGTTGTACTCTTCAACCATGGGGGCAAGCGGGGGTCGCGGTTCATCTCGCTCCTTGCTCCGCCTTTCACCTGCAGGTCATGAAAAGCATCAGTAACAAAATTTCTAACAGGAGACCAACATCCTACCTGCAGGTCTCTTAAGGTGTTCCTCAGCTCACCTGTTCGGTCTTGCAGCGGTCGACTGTACGCGTGCAACGAAGGGTGTCCGCCGCTCCGGCTACCTCCCAGCTTCTCGCCTTGTCTGGTTTCCCCACCATCCTCTGAAGTCTCCTGCCCATCATCGCCTGTGACTCTGTGGTTCACCTGCGTCTTCCTCAGCTTGGACTTGTGCTCATAGTAGGACAGCTCTGCGGCGTCCATGGCTTCATGGGTGTGGGGTGTAATGGAGAAATCTCCAGGGTCCTCCCAGTTCTCCGAGCGCTGCTGCTTCTCCTCCTGATACTGGAAGAAATGTTTGATTTGGTGGGCCATGTTCAGGAAGTCCTCCTGGGAAATCTCCCCACTCTCCAGACGCTTGCTGGCCTGCACAAACACAAAGAACCATTTTTATAGGAACAGATGAAGCAGGAAACCTGGGTTAACGGAGTTCTTGAACGCACCCTCCTCAGCAGGTCCTTCTTGGAGGCAGAGTTGAGGACTTCAGGTATCTGCAGGTTGGCATCCACACTGAGGCGAATCTTCTGGTTTCTGGGGGTGCTGGGACGAGTTGGGGTGCTGTGTGGTTTGTGTCTCGGAGGTCCAGACTTTGTGTGGGAGTCCTCAGGCAGCTTCATGCTGAGAAATGGGAAAAACGTGATGTAAAACGGACCTGCGGCGCTGGTTTCCCTTCACACAACCTGAGATGCCTCATTCAAACCGACACAAACCAAACAGATTTCTGCTGTTTTTGCTTTTTAGTCACATTAAAATGTCAAATTGATGTTATTCAACCACACTGCAGATTGGGTCAGGAGGCAGACCCACAGAATTGTGTTGATTCTGTGGGTCTGGCTGTAATCAGGCCTGGATGTGGCTTGTGAAACCGAAACCCCCAAAAATGTAGTAAATCAATGGTTTAACAAGGGGAGTGATTACTTGTTTTTGGTTTTCCCATAATAAAACAAGTAATATTTTTAAAACTGTCTTTATATTTACTGAGGTTATCTTTGTCGGATATGAAAATTAGCCTGATGACCTGAAACAAAGAGAGACAAACAAGCAACGAGCTGTTGGGGGGGCAAAGACTTCTCACAGACCTGCTACTCTCCTCCTTCTTGACTCAAACACTTAAAAACACAACGGTTCTGAAAAGCAGACTCACTGTTTGTTCTCCTCCCAGCCGCTCCTCCAGCGGTGAAGAGACTCCTTCGTCTCCTTGCCTCCGCTCTCATGACCTCGTGGGGAGTGAGACTCCCTGGACTGACGGTCCTCCTGCGGCCTCTTCGGCCTCCTGCTCTCTGACTGAATCTTTTTAGGGGCAAGCCTGTCTTCTCGACCCGGTTTGCCATGCAGTGGGTCGTCACCGCGGACCCGCCGGGGTTTTCCGGGCTTGTGAGACGGGGACAGGGAGCTGCTCCGGGTGTGGCTTTTGGGTGAACGCCGGTCCTTCCTTTTCGGGGAGGCAGCAGGGGACCGTGAGCGGGACCGCGAGCAGGTGCGTTTCCTGCGGGCGTTGCCTCCGGCCTTGAGGTCGGCCTTGTCGCTGGATTCCATGTAGTCGTGTTTGGCCATCAAGCCGTTTACTAACTTGGCTTTGTTGGACCTCAGAAGCTCTGGTCTCCGTGAAGCCTCCTCTCGTTCCTTCTTGTCGAGGCATCGTTTCTTCTCCTTTAGCTCGTCATCTTTGACCTCTCCCGTCTTCTCCTGCAGTCGCTTCTTGAGCCTGGGGTCCTTCTTCATGGCCTCGATGGATTTTGGGTTCTCAACCTCTGCCTGTTTGCTTTTACTTTGCAACCCTTTGGCCAGTGGAGATGGAGACTTTGACTTTAACTTGTCTTCTAAAACATCTTTCCTGGGGGTCCTGGCCTTGTCCAGCCGGGGGGACTTCTCCAGCACCCTCTTCTCTGTGGTGACAACAGGGCCCCCAGGTGGATGGGGGCTCTCTCTCTTGGCAGTTGGGTGTTCTTTGATCTGGGGCAAAGCTGGGGGGCCGCTGCGGTTCAGACGGGGATCTCTGGTAGATGGTTTTGAGTCGGTCGGAGGCTGGGGAGGGATCCAGGGCCGGATACCTGGAGGAATTTGGTTGCCGGGTGTCTGTGCAGTGCTGGATTCAGCCGGAGCGGGCACTGTAGATGATGGTGGCATCACCAATCCACCCTGCAGACACAAAAATGCTGCTCAGACCTGCTTCAGCATTAACTTCACATAAACCTCAGACAAACTTGAAGCACTACCATGTCTAGCTCTGAAACACAAATCTAAAAACAAAACCCATCAAAACTCTTTGGCCTGAGCGTCCACTGATGGACAGATGTGGATTCAGATCCGGACCTGTCCTACCAGCTGTGCTTTGGTCTGCTCTAGCTCCAGCTCGATCTTCTTCTGTTGGAGCTCAAGAAGCTGCTTCTGTTTGGCCAACAACTGCTGTCGGATCAGCTGTTCCTGGGTCAGGCTGGATGGGGTGGTGGCCGGGGCCACCTGAGGGGCCGGGGCCACGGGGGCAGGCTTGGCTGGGACCGGCTGTGGAGAGGCCTTCTCCTCAGACTGAAAACAAGAGAAGGAAGTTTAAAAGTTTGACTAAAAAGGAAACGACTGGATTTTAATCAATTTTATTTCCACGTCTGTGTGTTAATGTTTTGGTTTAATGGCCCATTCTGACCCGTTTCACTTTGGTTAGAACAGTGTGGCATTTTGGAAATCACCGAGGGCTCCTCTGGAAAAAGGTCCCAGGAACTGAGGTACTAAATGTCCAGGTAGATCTTCCTTCACAAACTCAAACCACTCAACCTACAGTCCGAGACTCAGTTTCTACAGACTCACAAATCCAGACCCTCCAGGGTCATTTATTAGGATTTCACTTCATCTCATTAAATCAAACATTCTCAGAGAAAAATGTTCCCATATATCTGGAATTTAAGTCAGTTCTGAGTTTAAATTTAAAGCCGACAAATGACTTGATAATTCACTTTTTAGAAACTACCGTTTAATATTTTAAAACATGGTCAGCTGAATGTAACATCGCTGGGTTTTTGTCAGCAGTCACGTGAGTCCATTGCTCCGACCAACCAACCAACACCTGCCTCTGATGCAGGTTCTGTAACACCATCATTAGGCTTTTATTTCCACAAACTATTTCTGCTCCTGGAATCACAGAATCAGAAGCAGGATCTTCAGTTTCATAGAGAACAGTAAATGACTAACATCCTGTAGTAATAATAATAATTAATGACTTATTAACAAACACATTTAAGGTGTAATTCAATACAATTTAACACTCAGGTAGTTGGACATTTGTTCTTTTAATCTCAAGTCTTTTAGAGGTTTGGCATGCTGTGGGTTAGTCGGGTTGTTTGAAAGATTTTTAATTTTTTATGATTTTTTACGTAATTTAAAACTAAATCTTTGGCATTTTGTCCCATTGTCTCCATTTCATCATGATCCCTGGTGTTGAAACCCCTTTAAAATGTTTTTTCCCAAAGTGCAGCTAAAATCATGTGAGGAAGGAAAAAACTAACAGAAATCAAATGGATCTGAATGCAGACGGCTTTTTACCTGGCATTTCAGAGGTTAAAATACAGCAGGTCATTTTAGGAGTATTTGTTGTATATGGTGAGGACTGAATGGCTGAAATAAAAGACAAATACGTTGTTTCCCAGCTTTAAAAGGGCCTTCAGAGGCTCCGGTTCAACGCTGTGGTTCAAGCTCCTGCCTCTAAACTCTCTTTCAGGAGGTGAGGAAGATGAAACGTTTCCTACAACAAGCTGTCGACACGATGAAACAAACGGCTTCATATTCCATCGTTTCCCGGTTAAACTGATACATATGAAGCGGTCACTATGGCTCTTATTTAATAAACTGGGAGCAGATCACATGAGTGGTTCAAATTCAAACCTGCAGTCTGGGAAACAAGCAGCTTCAGCTCAACATGTCAAATTAAACTTTCAGCAAGGTTCTGGCACCTGAACGAACCCATAGAATTTATTTTACATCTAGGAAAACCCTTGTAGTCCAAAACACATCAGAACCCAAAGATACCAGAGCAGATGTCTTCTGGTGCTGATGGTTCCCAGTTCTGCCTTCTCTAAAAGGCATTTCTGTGAACAGCAGCAGGTCAATATAAAGTTTTAGACTGTCGGTACCGGACAAAGACCGGGCCGTGTGAGCGATCCCACCAACATTTCTGTGGAACCTGCAGGTTCTCTCTCAGCTGCTGCTTCTCAAACTGGTGGAGCCCTCACAGCCTCGCCGTGTTGCGTTTGCGACACACACCTGCTTTAGAAACCTGGGGTTGACGTGGATGCTGGAGTTGATGTTGGGCGGCAGTGGCTTGATGGGCCACGCCGGGTCCAGAGAGTTGACCCGGACATCCAGGGCATACAGCTTCTTCAGGGGGAACACTTCATCCCAGGTGGAGCGCAGCTTGAACAGGCTCTTTCTAGTGTTTTCATCCACCTACAAACAGAACACAGGACTTGGTGCACGGCCCACTTTCATCACAGCAACACGTCTGTTCATGTGTTGGTTAAACTACAACAACCCTCCATCCCATAATTTATTAGCAGGACTACACATGGCTGTCAGTAGAGGAGCAGACTGTACAGGAAAGCAAGCAACACTACAAACAGGAGGGAGGTGATGTGGGCTGACAGTAAAGAGACGGCAGCAAAGAGAACTGTACCTTTTCAAAGACACAAATAAATGAAGGGATTAGGTTTTTAGCAAACACTGCAAGGTACTCTCCTCCAACATTCTTCACTATGGAATCCACTAAGTACAAAACTGGAAGCTTCTCGGCGGCCGGGGCCTGGAGCAATAAGAGAACTCAACAAGTTTAGAAAACAACAGGGGTTAAAGCAACATTTCAGAACAAATGAGAAAAAACACAAGTTTTCCAAACAACAGCCGCTTTGTGGGGAGAAAAAACAAAAACAGCAAAAATGTGGAAAAACTGCACCAACAAAAAAAGCTGCATCCAGTTTGCTTCTTCATTCAGGAACAAAAACTCCAAGGTCCAAAAACCAAAAGGCATCAGTCAGTTCTGTTCATAAATCTGGAGCCCAGAGAAACTGTAATCCTTCCTCGTAGCGTTCAGGTTCTGCAGAACGATGGATCCTCAGGAAGAGTCTTTACCTCCAAAGAGGGCTTCTCCTTCTGACCCTCTTTGTACGTTACCCAGACGACACTCCACCCAGTGAGCTTTATTTCAGGTTTTACTCTTTAAAAGTTATTTGACACCTTCGACCCATCAGTTATTAACACAAATGAATGTTGGCTTTTAGTCTCAGAAGTTGCATGTAAACTCTGCAGTGAGCAGTAAAACCAGAGTCATACCCAGGAAATAAAAAATGACAAAAAGCACATTTCACATTTTTTATTATCAACATGTTTAACCAGTCAATCACATTTCAGGAAAATATAGTAATCAAGATTTACGAGTGAATTCATGCAGAGACGCGCTCAGGCGTCATGTGACCAAAGCTTCGTTTAGCTTCAACATCAGAATGACGGTCGGTCCAGATGTTGATGTGGTCCGGCCTCAATCAGAACCAATGATTGTTTAACCGCTGATGGTCTCCATGAGTCCTACAGGTCAACCTTCTGTTGGTTAGAGGAGCGGCGCTGACCCTGATCAGAACCAGAATGAACAACCAAGGTCCACCGATCTTGTTATTAATAATCTGGATGCAAACATCATGTTTCAGACCCCAGGCAGGAGAATGTTGAACCTTCACACAGAGCAGCACAGCTTTAAATATTTCAAAGCAAAACTAAAAGAGTCAAATCTGGGAATTTTCAGATCATGTTTGAATCCTAAAAGTTTAAATGTTCAGCAAACCTAAAACTAAAACAAACTGTTTACGGTTTTATTCACAGGGCAAATATCCTGCAAGGCAACACGCTGTAGCGCCAGGCTAACTGCTAACTGTCCATGAGCAATCAGTTTACAAAATAGAAGATTTATTGTTGTTTTATTAGATCTCTCTGTACAGATTTAATATTACTTTTATTTGTAAATGAGATTTGTTCTGCTCCAGTAGTTTCAAACAGCTCTTCACAGTGTTTCATTCTAACCAGAACAGAGCGGTACCAGTGGACCAAACTGAAGAGCTTGTTTCTCGCAACCGGAAACATAACTCTGACAAAACATTTAATTTAAGCTTCATTAATGAAGAAACCAAAAACAACAATGATGATCATATGTTTTGTTTTTTAACCCTTAACTGATTAAGACTATCAGACTTTAGCGTCTCTCTATAAACCGCCTGGATTTGAGCCACAGTGAGCAGGTTAGTTGAACCCATGGAGAGCAGTTACTGACCTTCAGAAAGGCTCCTGATGGATCATGTAAAAATCACCATCCTGTTAATTGTTCCTGCAGCTGAACATGTTTTCTAGTGTTGATGTCAGCACGCCACCCTGTGGTTTATACTGTGTACTACAGTCATATTTCCGCCTCATTCTGACAGGAAACCAGTCAGTCAGTGACGAAGTTTTTACTGACCACCTTTACAGCAGTTTCCTGTTGCCTCTGACCTCTTTTTAGTTTCTGCCACATGAATATTAATCGCTTCCTGTTTTAAGCCTCTTTAGACCAAGCTGACAGTTATCACACCTTGATGGAGACTTTAAAAAAAATACAACGTATAAAATCAGAAAGAGAATAAAAATTTACAAAACGGAACTTTAAGGACAAATTGTTCTCTAACGAGATAAAACCGTCTTTAAACCACGACAAGCTCTTATACTATAATCTGTTTTCGTTTAAAATGTTTTTATAGTCGTAAAGGATTTTATTTTAAAAAGTGCGATTTTCTGTTGAAGCCAGGACCACATCAAGCTAACTCTTCAGCTGAGGCGAACAACCGGTCAAAGGTTTATTCAGACAGCCTAACTGAGCTGCTTCCATACAGATAAAGTGGAGTTGAGCGCAGGGCCTCCTGGGAGCGCCGCTAACCAGAACAACGCCATGTTTAACCCACATACACAAACTGAAAATAAAGTATTCTATGATCATAAAAACCTTGCTGATTTGAGCTTCAATAATAGCCACGATATCCTTGGCGAACTGGGTGTTCTCTTCGGCCAGGATGGTGAGCATGTTGATGTGCGGTTTGCTGTTGAACGTCAGGTCTTCCAGCGAGGACTGGTACTCCCTGCAGGCGTCTTCCCTGGCCGCCTGGTCCTCCATCTTCCAGCTCAGAGACCCGGACAAACCTACAGCAGCCGGACCGATACCATTACCACGTAGCACCAGACAGTCCATTAATTCATGAAGATAACTGCTGGGCCCAAAACACGAAGAACTACAGCCCGGTTAGAGGTTTTTTCCGCCGTCGTCAGTTACTCTTCTTGGTTCGTTTTCGATGACAAGAAAATGGCGACTCCAGCTACGGGCTTCATACGTCACATGAAACTGGTTCGTACTTACCGTGACGTCGGGTGACCCTCATTGGCTGGGAACACGTCGTGCTTTGCGGATTTTAAAATTCGATTGGTCTGAGAGAATAACAGACGTGCAAACGAGCCAATCAGAGTGAGGCATCTTGGTTTGACGGTTACATAAGAAACGGTAGACTATCCAGGATAACAACATGCGGCCAAGAAGGCGTACAGAAGCCTCAAGCATTTTCTATATGATAATATAGAAAATGATAATATATATATTCATAATATTACACGGAAATTATTTTACTTAATTAATAGAAAAAGGCAACATTCAAAATGTGATTTTTTAAATAAAAAACTTAACTGGAATATAACCAAAACAAGTTACAGAATGATAATTTCTTTTTAAGACTAAATTATAAACGACTTAAAAACTAATTAAACTTAATAGAACATAGGAAACCTGAAATAATTTACAATGGATCCATCAGTATTGTTTTCCTGCATCCTTTCTGACTCATAATGTACCAAACTGTAGATTTTAGTGGTCCTAATATTCTTCTAGGTTCTCTGTGTTTTTGAAGTTTAATGATGAATGTTTTCCCTGGGTTATGTTATGGATGTATGATTCTGTGGCCTTTTCTAATCATCTCTTTGCTGCCCTAATTAAATATATCTGCCCTTGTTGCTCACTGCTACAGCTACACAACATAACTGTTGATTTCACATAAGATGCAACACATAGTCAAGGATAAACTGATACTAGAGGATGACCTTTAGGAGGGTTAAGAACAGGCCTGGATAAAAGCAGGATTTACGCTCCATTCTTTGCTCCTCTCGGTTCATCCCTAAGATGGGCTCAGGGGGGCCCGGTACCGAAGGTGAATGTCACTCTGTATCTGTTCAACTGTATACTCTGTTCACTGATCATTTTGGAATTAAATCTTGATTTTATACTTAACCATTTCTCATTATTTCTCAAAACCAGCAAAGTAAATACTTTGCTGGTTTTACTGGTTGGGTCTCGGAACTGTAGAGAAACGGACCCAGTGATGCACAGGGAGGAAAGAGAGTAAAACTCCCATTTTACAACAGATTTTACAAACATTTCAAATTCATTATCAACATTTCAAACACTGGACCAGCTCTATACCCTCTACAGGGTACTCGAGGCTTCATGGGAGTTTGTCCAACTGGTTCACGTGTTTTGTGGACCTGGAGAAGGCATTCGACTGTGTCCCTTGTGATGCCCTGTGGGGGGTGCTCCAGGAGTATGGAACAGGGGCCCTTTAATAGGGGCCATCCGGTCCCTGTACGAGCGGAGCAGGAGTTTGGTCCGCATTGCCGGCACTAAGTCGGACCTGTTCCCGGTGCATGTTGGACTCCGGCAGGGCTGCCCTTTGTCACTGGTCCTGTTCATAACTGTTATGGACAGGATTTCTAGACACAGCCAAGGGCCGGAGGGGGTCTGGTTTGGGGACCAGTGGATTTCGTCTCTTCTTTTTGCAGATGACGTGGTCCTGCTGGCCCCCTCTAGCCAAGACCTACAGCATGCGCTGGGGCGGTTCGCAGCCGAGTGTGAAGCAGCTGGGATGAAGATCAGCTCCTCCAAGTCAGAGGCCATGGTACTCGACCGGAAAAGGGTGGCTTGTCCTCTTCAGGTTGGAGGGGAGTTCCTGCCTCAAGTGGAGGAGTTCAAGTATCTCGGGGTCTTGTTCACGAGTGAGGGAAGAATGGAGCGGGAGATCGACAGACGGATCGGTGCGGCTGCCGCAGTAATGAGGCCGCTGTGCCGGTCCGTTGTGGTGAAGAGAGAGCTGAGCCGAAAAGCGAAGCTCTCGATTTTCTGGTCGGTCTACATTCCTAGCCTCACCTATGGCCATGAACTTTGGGTCATGACCGTAAGAATGAGATCCTGGATACAAGCGGCTGAAATGAGCTTCCTCCGTAGGGTGGCCGGGCTCTCCCTTAGAGATAGGGTGAGGAGCTCGGAGTAGAGCCGTTGCTCCTCCACATCAAGAGGAGCCAGTTGAGGTGGCTCGGGCATCTATACCGGATGCCTCCTGGACGCCTTCCTCGGGAGGTGTTCCAGGCACGTCCCACCGGGAGGAGTTCTTTAGAAAACATTACAGAACAACCAGCATCATGCAGACATGTCAGGGAGGAAGTTCTGGAGAAGTTTAAAGCAGGGTTAGGTTCTACAACAAGCTTTGAACATCTCCCAGAGCTCTGTTCAAATCATCTTCTGAACATGGAAAGAGGATGGAGCACCTGCAGACCTACCAAGACATGGAGATCTACCTGAGCAATCAGTTTAGGTGGACATCCTGGCCAAGGTACCAGCCATGGTAACTCTGGAGGAGGTGCAGAGGTCCACAGCTCAGGTAAAAGAATCTTTCCACGGGATAACTTATAGTGTTACGCTCCATAGATGGAGCTAAATCCAGGACAATCCTGGAAGACAGCCTGGGGTGGAGGTTCACCTTCCAGCAGACAGCAGTCAGAGCGACAATGGATAGTTTCAATCAAATATTCATGTGTTAGAATGGCATAGTCAAAGTCCAGACCTAAATCCAGCTGAGAATCTGTGGCAAGACCTAAAAACTGATGTTCACAGATGTTCTCCATCCAATCTGATTGGGTTTGAGATGTTTTACAAAGAATTGCAGTAGATTTCTGTAGATGTTCAAAGCTGGTAAAGATAAATCCCAGAAAACCTTCCTCTACCGTATGGTTGGACCAGGACACCATGCAGAAAAGTGGAAGGAGTGTGAACACTTTATGGAAGTAAGAGGTTGAATGTCTTTTTCTCTCTGGCTGTAGGACATTAAACCAAAACCCAAAAGAGTTAAACTCCTGATTGTTTGGTCAAAACGGACTTTATTCTGCAGGAAGTTTAAACAGCAGCCAAGCATCCGGCCGGGACCGCTTGGTGAGAAACACTGCGATCAGCTGCTGCAAACATGCAGCACTTGGTCCCCAGATTTCATCATTTTAAACAGAACAAACTGGATCATCAGAGGAAAACTGCTCCAGCAGCAGATTAACCTTCAGTCATTTCATTGACCACACATGGAATAAACCAGGAAAACGACCCGTTTCCCAGTTCCTGCAGCTTACTGTTCATGGCACACTGAAGGGAAATGGAAGCTGATCATTTACACACAGAGAGGAAATAAAAAAATAAAAAGTTAGAAAAGAATCAGAAGGTCACTCCCAGACAGAGTTCCAGTTATCCAGCTCCGACAGAAACAGTGGAACGAAGTCCCTGATCAATCCCATCATGTTCCTCCGTCCTCTGGTTGAGGCATCGATGCGGCTCCCGGTGGTCCTAATGGGATGTTTCATCTTGTTGTGGCAGAGAGGAAGCTCCTCCTCAGAGTTCAGCTCCTCAGCAGTAACAGGAATGACTTTTGATGAGAATCAGCTCCATCCTGGCAGCTCAGTCACCAGCAGGAACACAACATGGAGAGGAGCAGACAGCAGGGAATACTCGGCTCCACCTCCTCATCCTTCGGATCAGGCGTCTGAGTCGTCGCTGCTGTCGCGGCTGATCTCAATCTGCAAGGACGGCAGGTTGTCCAGCCGGCTCTTCTTCATCATGTGGCTCCGACACTCCTGTTTCTGTTTAATCATGGCGCCCCAGACCCTCTGCAGCGTCGAGTCGTCTTCCTCCTCCCGCTCCTCTACCTCCTCCCCCTCATCAACCCGTCTGCTCCTGCTGCCATCCGGCCGTTCCGAGCGTCCGCTCTTCCTGCGGTCGTGACGTCCAACGCTGCCGTCGTCACCACCACCAGAACCAAGTCTGCTCCACAGAGCGCCTGCAGAAACAAACAGGAAGTCAGAGGATCAGACAGAACATGCTTTAGAACCGCACCAACAGGAACTGGACTTTATCGAGCAGAAGCTGAGGAACTAAAACAGGGTTATTATCCCGCTCCGAAGCTCAGATTAGAACAGGATCAGGTAAACCGGGTCCCTGCAGATTTTTCCCAGAATTCTCAGTCCCTTACATTCAGTTTTTCATCTGGAAAACTAAAGGTCACCAGGATTTCGAGCACATTTCTACAGCAGAAAGAAATTATATACAGAACCAAGGAAGGAAGGAAGGAAGGAAAGATATAAGAGAGGGAGAGGGGAACAAACGAAATAAAGAAGGCAGGAAGGATATAAGGAAGAACACAAAGGGATAGAGAAATAAGGAAGGATGTGAGGTAGGAAGAAGGATACCAGGAAAGAAAGGAATCAAAGAAGGAAGGAGGCTATATTATAGACAATACGAGATGGACACAGATAAGGGACGGTGCTGCGTTTTTTCCATACTGGTTTTCCTGTCTTTGGATGACTTGGGGTAGATTGCTCTGCTGTCCTGGCTGGCCACGCCCAGTCTGCGGTGCACATCACTGATTGGCTCCCTGGCTGGAGGCGTGTCTCTCGGAGAGACGGGGGAAGGGGAGCGCCGTCTGTCCGGAGAGTACCGCCTCTTGCCGAGCCGCTGTCTGACGTCTGCAGGCAGAGTCAAAGGTCAGTTTTTCTCACACCAGGAGCAACATCTACAACACCTGGTCCTAGCAGCTCACCTGTCTTCCCACTGCCGGCCACAGGGGAGCGCTGTCTGTGCTGAGAGCCACCCTGTCTCTTCTCCTCCAGCAGCTGCCGGACGTCCGTCACCTTGGGGGGCGACGAGGCCTTGGGCCTGTTCTGTGATCCCGACGCTCCGATCCGGTTCCTGTTTCAGACGAAAACAGCTTCTGATTTATGGAGAAATAAAAATCATCCGACTTCGGACACCTTGAAATGTCACCTTTTTCTGCTGAGGCTCATCTGTATTTTTCTGTGTCTGGTTTGAGGATTAAAAAGTCCTGGTGAGAAGTTTTCATACCCTGATCTACAGGAAGCTTAATCCATTAAAACCAGTTTGAATCTGTTTCTGAGATCATTGTTCTGTTGGAACATCCAGCTGCTGATCTGAGATGAAGATGAAAACCTTACAGGTGCGTTCAGAGCGATCGTGATTTCAGCGAATTTTTCGCTTGCCTGACATTTCGCCAGCAATTCGTGTGGCTCCACCACGTCATCCAATAGGAGGAGCTTCTATCTGCTGCTTGCCGGTTTCAACTCAACATGAAGCTTTATTTATGGAAAGCAGAACAATACCGCCGGCGTCGACGTCCCAGGGTTCACCAGAGATGGAACCAGTTTGGATAGTACCACCACCTTCTCCAGGACCAGCGTCTGGATCACGGTCGTTTTCAGCGGTACTTCCGTCTATCCAGGACCCAGTCTGAGGACCTGCTGTCGCGCGTTGGGGGACGAATCAGCCTCCAGGACACCGACTACAGGCGCCGTATCCCGGCTGCAGAACGCCTGTCCTCAAGAGATGAACGGCCAAATTGTACTGTCCACATCTTCTAAATATAATAAACATTTTTGTGCTTAAACATTATGGACGAGGACTGGAAAAATACACCAGGCAAGAGCGGATATGACAGCAGAATGTAGCATGGTAGCATGTTGAATAAATGATCGGCGACCTAGAAATCAGGCTTGCTGAAAGATGCTACATGAACATTGATGTAACCTGAGCAACTGCAGTGAGTTTCATACTTATATAACTGGTGTGCTGAAAAGAGAGCTTTAGACACGCCGCGAATTGACAGAAAAGTTCAGATTATTCAACTCCAGTAAATTCGCTGCGTGTCGATCGCGGGTTTCGCTTCGCTCTCGCTTTGCTCTATTCGCCCTAATCGTGCCGCTCGCATCGCGCCCTTTGGATCCTTGCTTCGCTCCTGAACGTGCCTTTACAGGTAGTCCGCCCACTTCATTACTCCATACAATCGCACCACTAGCACTGAAACAGCCCACAGAATGATGCTGCCACCACCATGCCTGACAGTTGGCACAGTGCTCTTGGGTTTGAAAGCCTCTCGTCTGGCAGACATCATGTCTGTCACTGGGTCCAAACAGCTCCATCTTTGTCTCAACTGACCATCAAACATTTCTCCAGACCACATGTGGCTCATCCAGGAGGACATCTGCAGATTTCCATCTAGCTTGAATGTGTTGATTTTGGACCAGGAGTCTCTTTCGTGGTCAGTACCTTCTCGGTCCATGATGATATTCAACTGGTTTTACTGTGGACAGCAACACTGGTGCTCTAACAGTTTCCAGTTCAGGTAGGCTTTCTCGGATGTTCCTGAACCTTCTTTGGTCAGATGGGCGTTCCAACAGAACAATGATCTCAAAATAAATGAGGAGTGTCTGGAACGGCCTTCCAAAAAACCTGACCCAATAAAACATGATGGCCTACATGTAGAAGCTGGTGAGAGTGTAGCCTGTATGTATAATTCTGAACTGGGGTTACCAGGTGAGAAGCAGCATGGATGAATGCTTAGAGGTGTGAAGAAGTGTGACCAGGTGTGGACTGGTGAGGTGCACAGGTGAGGAGCTCACCGGATGTTCTTCAGGTGACCTTCAATCTCGTCGGCGTACATCGTCATCTTCTTGCTCTTCTTAGGAGACGGTGTGGAGATCATCTTCAGCTCCAGGTCATAGTCCATCTCGTCCGACTCTGACCATGGAGAAGGTGAGCGCTCCACCCGACTGCGAAGCCCCGCCCCCAGTGGGCGCGAACCGCCGGCCCTTTCTTTGTACTCTACCACCCTGTCATCCGAGTCCATGTCCTCATCAGCCTCGTCCTCCTCTTCATCTTCCTCCTCCTCCTCTTTGATGGGCTCCTCTGGAAGGTTGACCAGGTCAGCTGAGGATGAGAAGCAGGGGATGCTGGGTAAGAGAACAAGCCTTTATGGGGCCAACAGGTTTGACGGAGGGTGATTTTACCGGAGTGTCGGTGGGTGTACGGCGGAGTGTGTCCCATGCTGTCTCCAATCAGAGGCTTCTTGCTCTTGATGACGTCCCTTTGGATGCGGCGGTTGTGGTACCTCCGCTTCCTGATCACAAACATCAGACCGGAAACAGTGTGTGGTCCAGGAGCAAAACAGAGGAACCAATCAGAATTCCTGCAGGATTTCCACAAAGTCTGACAGGAAGTAAATAAATCACAACTCATCTTCATCATCAAAGCAGCCTCTTCATCATGTTTGAGGACACAAAGAGAGAAACAAAGCCCTGTGGACTGCTGAGTGTATGGATGGTTCTGTAGGAATAACTCTGCCTTCTGTAAACAGGGAACATCTGGGAAAACATCTTGGTTTTCCAAAGTCAGCAGGAAGACTGCTGTTTGGATTTTAACAGGAATTTGGGAAATATTTGACCGTTTATCTGGGAATTTCCTTATTAATCCTCCATGTCTCACCTGTATACCACTAACCTGGAAATAGGACCAAACTGGGAATCTGTAACAAGCTGCTGGGAACCAGTTCCGGTTTAAAAGGTTTAAACTGGGAGAACTTTTAAAGGAAAAATGAATCCCGGTGCTTTCAGGCACACCTTGTAAACATCTAAGCATGTGTTTTAAATGACCACCCTGACATAAGAAAGACGTTTTATTATTTTTGATTGTTGAAATAAACTCAGGCTGTTTCCTCTTATGTTTACAAACTCCAAGGATCAGAGCAGAGTCTGACTGATGTTTTAGTTGCCATGGAGACATCTGAGCACCTGAAGAAGCTGCCCTGATCATCAAGTTCAACAGTATGCATCTCTCACCAGGAGTTGCTGAGGATTCCCTTCATGCCTCCATAGTTTGGGTTTCCATACTTCATGTAGTATCTGCTGCGACGAGCTGCTCCCAGCTCCTTCTTATCATCTGAACAGGAAACAGGAAGAACACACCTGAGAACATCATGTCTGCTCCAGTGAGACCAGAACCCTAAACAGAATTCCTTCCGTTTGTTGCAAAACATTTGGTTCTGCACTGTGGCTCGGAGAACCAGATTTGATTTGAATTGACTTGACTTTTTATTGTCATTGTTCCCTGTGTTTACCATGAAATTAGTTAGAAAAACTCCCACCTTTGTGCAGAAAATAATAATTAGCATAAATAAAGCACAATAAATGTGTAAAGACAATATAACAATCATTCAAACTAAATACTAAATCTGACACACACATCCCTCATGTATTGCAGTGTTTCTGAGCCTGCTCGTACGATGCTTCAGAACCTGCACCTTCTATGCCCCCTGCTGCAGGGCAGAGGGGGGCCAGGGGGAGATTGATCAGCAAGAATCTTCTCCGCTCTGCTCAGCCCCCGAGACTCTGCAACGTCCTCCAGAAAGGACAGGGTCAGCCGATGATGCCCTGTGCTCTCTTCCTCCTCCAGTCCATCACCATCTACCTGGGTTTACTGGTGTGCAGCAAAAGATTATTGGCTGAACATCACAAGACCAGTTCCCGAACTTCTTCCCTATATGTTGAATCGTCACCACCGGAGATAAGGCCCACCACCGTGGTGTCATCGGCAAACTTGACAATGATGTTTGAGAGGTGGTGGGGGGGGACAGTCATGAGTGTAAAGTGTGAACAGGAAAGGACTCAGCACACAGCCCTGAGGCAGATCTCTGCAGAACCAGAACCACCAGCAGACAAGAGCTGCTCTCCACATCTACTCCATGCAGAGAGGTTTTCCTTACAGTTTAATGACAGGTTGGTTTCTCTTAGGTTGCCCGCAGTAGCAAGTAGCACAGCCAGTCCCTGTTAACATGAGCCGTCAGTCAGTTGTGTATGATGAAAAGGACTTTCCTCTCATTAAATGTTGTTGAGATGTCCAGGTTTCCTGTTTAAGGTGTTCGGAGGGAGGACAGCTGGGCGGACAGGTGGCAGGACAGGTAAAGACACGTTGGGTCCAACAAACCAAACTCTGCCCTGTTTACTCTGTTAAATAGTTCAGTCAGCTGTGTACCAGTCATTTGAATCCAGTGTTCGGTAGCAGAGACACACCTGAAACATGGTCCTCAGGGATCAGAACCAGTGGCTCCTAACCCGGGTCCTCAGGGTTCAGAACCAGTGGCTCCTAACCCGGGTCCTCAGGGTTCAGAACCAGTGGCTCCTAACCCGGGTCCTCGGGGTTCTGCAAGTTTGAGATGCGTCTTTGCTACAGAACAACGGATTCAAATGACTGGATTACATGCTCTGCATGTAATATCGAGTGTGTGTGTGTGTGTGTGTGTGTTACCATAAGTGGCGAAGCGCAGGAGCAGCTTGTTTCCTTTGAACGGTTTGATGGCAGGTCTCAGTTCGTTCCTCAGCAGGGACTCTCTCTCAGCTCGGGACAGGTCGTCCACCTGACACACACACACATACACACACCTGACAAACCAAACTGACCACTTCCCGTTCTGACAGATGTTTACTTCTCCAACATTTACCTTCGTCTCAACATTTCTGTCGCCACTCTTCTTCACCTCTTCATCCTCATCCACCTCACCCTCCTCTTCATCATCATCATCATCTTCAGATCCTCGATCCTGATGAGCTGTGGCGTTCAGACAGACCGATTTACCCAGACTGCACTGCAGCATCTGGAAGCACCGACTCAGGTTCTGATCCACACTGACCTTTGCTCGGGTCGTCATGAAGGGTTTTGGACTCCGTCGCTGTGGCAACAGCCTCTGGATCGGGCATCCGGCTGGTGTTGATCAGAGCTCTCATGCTGGTGTCATCGTCCAGCCAAACCACGTTACCTAGGAAACGGCCGCACAGGTAATCGGGAGTGACTTCACATTCTGGCCCACAACTGTGGATCCAGCAGATCCAGTCAGGAGGTTCAATCCAATCATCATGGGAAGAACTGTCATTAATTTGGGGTGGAATGATACAACCGGAACCATTTTTATAAACATGGAGTTTAAATCTTTGTGGATTTTCTGGGATCCAAACAGGGTCTAAATTACACAAGCAGTCCCTTAAACCTGTCAACGGGTGGCGCTGGAGGTCCCAGAACTGGTCACGTCTGGTTAATGAACATCTATTTAGGATACATTGAACCTTTTCAACAAACTTCAGTGGAACAACGGGAAGGTCCAAAGAACTCAATGCAGAGCTGGGGAAATGATTGATTTCAGTGACTTGGGAAAGTCTTCTGGACCATTTCTAAACATCTGCAGATTCCAACAGCAAACGTTCAAACAACTGTAAAGAAGAACAAGTTCTTCAGATGGGTCAACAATTTACCGAGGTCTGGAAGGAGATCCAAACTGTCCTCCTCAGATGAAAGGAAACTGGTTCAGATGTTTAGGAACAACCTAGGAAAGACCAGGTCTCAGGCCCGCTATGAACTGGGAACAGCTGGAACACCAACGAAACCAGTTTAACTAATGCCCCTTTTCCATTAGAACCTAATCAGCGGGGTTTGTCTCGGGTCAGTTAAATTGAGTACCAACAGCAAGGTGGCCCTGCGGTCTGAAAAAGTGACGAGTTGCGAGTAGAGACACAAACACAGCAACAATGGAGGACCTGCTGCTCTGTGGCTGCTGTCAGACTCTCTGGATCAGTACCAGAGAGAGAGGGAAGCCATGGAGCGGTACCAGCTAGAGGACATGTGAGGGTAAGCTAACGCTACCTAATGCTAGCCTGTTATAGTGCTCATAAACAAGTCCAGCGTACAATTTAATGGTTAAAGATATTAGTTATTATAATATGCTGTGACTAGTGACTCCAGCCCCTACCCAATCAGTGATCAACGGTCTTCTGACGATTTCAACACGAGTCGGCTCAGTTGGAACCGCAAGCAAGCAGGTACTAAAAACAGTAACGCTTCCATGTAACCGTCACTAATGGAAAAGCCTAAAAAGCGAGTAGAGTCGAACCGCACTGGGGAGGGAGTAGAGGAAAAGTGGCATGAACCTAGAAAGAAGCTCCTGTTCCAAAATCCTTCAAGCTGGACTGAAATCTGAAGCTGCTCAGAAGGACCGACTGTCTTCTGGGCAGAGTTAGTTACAGAACCACTGATCAAGACCACTTTAAAACATTACGGGAAAGTCTGGATCACAGATAGGACAGACATGGAGCTGTGGTTCTTAATCTCTGCTGTATTTGGACCCAAACACGCCTGGTTCTGACTGTGTTCTAGACTCACAGGCCATGTCATTGATCCACTCGATGTGCGCTGGAGGATACTCCTTAAAATACCCAAAGACATCCTGGGTGCTCATGTCGTCCACGCCGGTCACATGGATCGCCTCCAGCCGCAGTCTGGGGATGGCTGGGCACCACAGAAGAAGAAGACCGTTTAAACAAACAACAGCTTACTGGTGGCACACAACAGTAAACACAGCACCACCTCACACCTTTCTTCATTGCGTCTTTATCCAGGAAGACGTTCCTCTGACCGACATTCTCCTCGCAGCGGAAATGGAAACGTCTCGCTCGCTTCTCCTTCTTCTCGATCGCCTCCTGGTGAGCAAACAGTGTCGGATCAGAGACGCAGCAGATCATTTCCCAAATCAAGTGCTTCATAAATATATTCCAGCAATCTGACAGCAGTGATTTTTCATTTTATCCAACAAGACAAAAAACTATGGATGGACGATATATCACTTTTAACATCTGTATCGGAGAAGCAACATCAGCGGTGTGGTCGTTGGGTCATGGTGTCATAAGGTAGGAGAATATTGGGCACGAAGCTGGTGGTGTAGGGGTTAAGCGCGCAACAGAATATAGAGGCTATAGTCCTCGATACGGCTGTCTCCCCCCCTCTCAGCCTTTAGTGCTGAAAAAAAAAAGGTAGGGAAATATCCAGTACATAATATCAGTAAATATCGGTTATGGGCCATAAGAGCAATATTGGCCCAGATTTCCATATCGGTGCATCTCTAAGAAAAACTTCATTCAGTCTGTCTGTTAGAGTTTAGTCTTTTAATTTCTCAGCCGTTTATTCCAAACAAACTTCACGTTTGTTTCATCAGCAGAAAAAAACTTCTTTCAGTCAAAAGTCCAGAAAGATCATAAACTACAATCACTGAGCTTCAGTAAAACTATGGCTGCACAATATCAACAAAACATGACAATGTGATAATGTTGTTGAATATTATGAAGCCAAATTCTCCTCCCTTCTCTCCCGTCCTCTATCCCAGGCTGCCCACAGCTCTGTCTGAGCTTCAGGAGGTTTGTTATTAAGATATTTAGCAGCTGTGGACAACCAGAGTCCATCAAAGAGCACAGAGAGATTATTGGCCAGCAGAGTTTATTGCTCAACACCTGAAATGTTGCATCTCATTATTCAAGCATCTTGTGCTATTAATGACTGGAACTCTACATATTACATCCTGTCCTTCCAGACATCAGTGAGCCAAACTTCTCTGGGAGAAATATTTGGATCCAGGTGTGTTTTTTACCTTTGAATTAACATCAATCCCAGTGATGAAGGCTCCAGCCTTGTTCTCATACCTCCGGCTGGTGTCCTGGAAAACAGAGAGAAGATACAGCGGAGTTTTACTTTAACTTTAACTTCAGGATGTTCAGCTGCAGGCCTCGGGTTGGGTTCCACCTGCAGGATGAGAACTGCTGCCGCTCGTCAGGATGTGAGGAGAAAACACCAAACTGATGAGGGAACCCTGCGGGGAGAACCTGCTCGCAGGAGCAGAGGAACAGATATATATTCCAGGTCTGGGATTAGAAATGCATCTTCTGAGCTCTTTCCTACATTCTGCCCGTTTTTTCCAGTAAAACTGTTCATTTGGCAGATGAGCAAGAAACCGTTTGCAACAAATTCAAGTAGCCGCCTTGCTAGCATCTCGCTGTCTCGCGGAGCGAGCCCCGCATGCGGCTTCTCTACACAGATCCGGCGGCTGCAGCTAACTCCAGCCCCCGGGCTGCCTGCGGCCTACAGCCCGGACACTCACCGGCAGCAGCTCCGTCAGGGAGCGGTTAATCGACACATCTTCCGCCTCCAGCTCTCCCTCCTCCACCTCCATCGGTTCGGCCTCCCGTCCATCTCTGTCCGAGTCGGAGTCCGACTCCGAGCGCTCGGAGCCGCTGTCGGATTTCACCGAGACCCGTAAGCTGCGCACCGCCGCCATGAAGCTAACTGCAGCGGACAACAGGTAGAGGGTGCTGCGCTGAGTTCCGTAACCCGGTAATTCTTTGCCTTCTTCTTCTTGGCTTTGTGTTCGTCAAAAATCAGATGGTGTACATTACCGCCACCTGTTAGTATGGAGTCAGTCAGTCATTTTCTCCCGCTTCTTCCATAGCGGGTCGCGGGGAAGCTGGTGCCTATTTCCAGCAGTCTATGGGCGGGAGGCTGGGTTCACCCTGGACAGGTAGTATGGAGTGTGAGTTTAAAATCATATCTTATTAATCAATGCGGTTTCCCTGTAAAGCCTAATTAGAATTTGAATCATTTTATTTCCTGGTTCGTTTTGTAGCATATTTATTGCAATAAATGCTTCTTTAATCTTTCTTAATTATTTGCGTGCTCTTCGTCTGTGGCGTTATAGTGGTGGAGGTATGATCTGTCGCCCCCTAGCGTATTTAGTTAGTTAATTGATGGAGTCCGTTCTTCACATGCAGGTTAATCTCAAGACATTTAGTCAAAAATGCATTTCATTTCAGTAATCTAACAAGTGATATTCATAAGTTACATAGACTGATACATTTCATAAATTCAGTAGTTTATTTCAGGTAAATTTGATGAAACTGGCTTACAGCTCCTCAAACTCTTGAATGGACTTTGCTTCAAAACCATCTCAAGGCTGCAGTCAACCCTGTTGCTTGTCTACATTTATTTTACCACGCTTTTTCCTTCCCCAATTTTTCC